>LPNX011204772.1:112450-174064 GCA_001517045.1 Pseudotsuga menziesii
CTCCGCTTCAGCAGTGACTTGAAGAAACAAAGACTATATTCATGGATGCTGCAAACTCTAGCAATGACTATGAATGAATTCCTCTCAAAATTACCCAACAAATTCTTCTCTACGCGACTTTGCTTACGAGCACTACAACAAAACCCTATGATTAGCATCTCTTTTAGCTTCCTTTTTAGCGTCAACTATCAAATTTAGTGTATCTTTCATCATTTTTTGGACAAAGTGGATGCTTTTCCACGGGATGGCGCTTTTAATGGCATTATTTGCATCCCTTTTTACAATTTGGTGCTATTTGGGACGCTAATTAGCGTCCCAAATAGCATCCCAAGTAGCATCCCAATTAGCATCCCAAGTTAAAAGTTGATGCTATTTTGGATGAATCACTAGCATCCCAATTAGCATCCCAATTAGCATCCAAATTATCATCCCATGTAGCATCCCAATAAGCATCCAAATTAGCATCCAAATTCTCGTCCCATGTAGAATCCCAATTAGCATCCTAATTTAAAAGTTGGTGCTATTTTGGACAATAATTAGCATCTCAATTAACGTCCCAATTAGCGTCCAAAAAATCATCCCATATAACGCCCAAAATAGCCTAAAAAAATGTCTGGAATAGCATTAAGAATTTCCCTAGGTTTAGATCTAGGAAATGTCTTTGGAAAATGTCTGACATAATGTCACATTTATCAATGTCAACATTACTAATCAATGTCAGTGCCGATGTCAATGATGATGATTTGTGTGACATTACTTTTGGATCTTGATTTATAATAGTGGTACCTAAATGATCCTAATCATGAAACTTTCGGATATTGATTAATCCTTATGAGGGGTAAATTACCTTAATGTCACCTAAAATTCTCTAATGGTATTTGAGTGTCCCCAACACATTTTATAGAACCTAATGGAATTTGATTGGCCCTAACAACATGACGATGATGCATTACGATAATTATCATGGAGTGCATGGATATGATTTGATAAGTATAAGACTATATCATCCATTCCTATGAGGTAGTAGGGTTCCTTGCTTAGTATTATTGCAATTATATTGATCATGAATACAACTACAACATTGATGTTGATTTATTGTATAATGATGATGATGATGTGGATGTCAACAATGATTCTACATGTGGTAGCACTTTTAGATCCTGATTGATTCTAATGGCACCAAAAATTCTGGAATGACATCTAAACAACCCTATTAACATAAAAATGATTGTAATGACATATAAATGACCTTAACAATTACATGACATGAATCCTAATGGCGATGAGTGATTAAGAACACTAATGGCATATGAGTGACCATAATGACAATGATGTCGATGATTTTGTTAATGATGTACTTAATGCTGAAGATGAGGATGATAATGAGGATAATGATCAAGATGATGTTGATGTACCATATGGTATTGATGATTATGATGATGATGACATCGATGCCCACAATGATGATGCATCTCATAATACTTCTCAATAAATATTGATCCTAATGGAACTCAAATGTTCATAATGACATGTGAGAGATATATTAATATCACCTAAATGGTTGTAATGACATTTAGTTGTTGTCGAAAAAAATTTAGTGACCTTAATCGCATTTGAGTGATTGTAACAACATGACATGGATCAAAATGGTGATGAATAATGAGGAACCATAATGGCATATGAGTGACCCTATCAATGATGATGTATTTGTTGATGAGGACAATGATGACCATGACGCTATTGATGATTCACTTATTGATGTTGATGTTGATGATGACGATGTCAATGATGATGATGATGCAATGTATGGGTACTTGACGTTGACATTCACTTGTCCTCAACAACATTTGAGTGACCTTAATATCATTTGAGTGACCTTATTGGCATTTTGAATGACCTTAATGGCACTTGTCCTTGACAACATTTCAATGATAGGTTGGATGTGGTAAATTTATGAAAAAATATTAGCTATTGTATATAGATAACCACATTAATTGGAAAAATGTTAATGATAAACTATGTTGTCTACCTCGTCAACATTGTTCATTAGTGGAAGATGGAAAATTACAATAGTAAAGTTCATAGAATTATTCAATATTGTGAATAATATTAACTAAACAATCATTGACATTTCATTATTCAATGCATAATAAAAAAGGGGAACACATGTGGTTAAAATAAATTGAAATAAAAATAACATTTGCTAAGCCCATAATAAAATGACTATTTTGAACATTGATTTCCATGTACATTTAAGTGTAGAGTCATTAAGAAGCAACATTTTGAAAAGTTCTAAATCAAGAAACTAATTCAAAATTACTAAATCCATGTGATAAAAAAACAAGCTAAATCCATGTGATAAAAAAACAATCTCAAAGCTTTGGACATAAGATCATAATTATTCAAGTAATATGGATTATAAATATTGTAAAATTAGAAGTCTTCTTCGTTTACATTATTATCAACATATATGTCATCCAATGCTTCCTTATCAATATTGATATGGTCCTATAAGTTTCTTATATTATTCTTTCTACACCATCCTACTAAAGTGGTATTATAATCATCTTCATCTTCACTTTCTTCTAACTCGATATCATCGAATTGATTTGCAGCATCTTGATTCTCATCTAGATCTAGATCATGTTGATTAATGGCATGAAAAATGTTGTCATGTTGTGCTTGAACATATTCATCTTCATCTTCTTGTGTTTTTACATCTTCATATTGAACATCACCATGGGTGGTCATTTCTTCATTGTTCTCTAATCTCTCATCTAGAATTGGTTGGATATCATTGTTATGCTCAATATTCATCGAGACATCATCAAATACATGTCTTAAACTTCGATCATAATGTATGACAAACATCCACTTTGGATCCATAATATCTTCGTAGAAAAACACCTGCACATGAACCATAATGATATATTAGACATGCTAGTATAATTTTTAATTAATATGCACATTTATATTCATAATACACTATGAATTAACATATTGTATATAACCATTAATTCTTGTGATTATAGTTATGTTATATTGATAATAATACTTACTCACAATGAATTGGTAAGACATAGGGCTCCTTGTCTTCTGGTAGGTACCTCAAGGAATCTATAGAAAATAGTCCACTATGGGTATCATGTCTTTGCGTCCTCTCAAATGCCTCATACCATCTAAATTTAAAAATACAACATTCAAAAGACCGGTAATCCAACTCAATAATTTCTTGGATTTTTCCAGCATATTGAAGATTCCCTTCAATAATATTTTTATCGTTTGAACCTGCTCGACTTGATTGCTTGAAATCAACCATGACACCACAATCAAAGGATCATCTTTTTAATTCTATTCCTTCCACACGATAGTGTCGACCATATGCCCACATTGAAGGATATCTCCTCAGCTGTATCAAACCATTTGTTTTAGTTCAAATAGAAAAAAAAACTATATATGCATTATTAAATAGTTAATAGTGTCAACAATGTTTTGTAAAAAAATATTTTCTGAGATTTATAAATGTACCTTACTTTCACATCCTCTAGACATGTTGATCTCATCTTCTGGTATGTTTGCATCATTTCCTTCTTTATCTATTTGATTTTGAATTTGTTCACTAACCCATTGTAATCTGCAATCTTTTCCCCATTCCCTAAACAAATACATGGGAAGTGGTGTATTCCTTGGGTTTGATCTCTTAAATTGTCTCCTTGGTTCTAAAATTTCTTCCCTTTTCTTTTCGTACAAGTCAATCCATTTATTCATACAATCCATGTGGTAAAGAATGAACTTGTAAAGCACATTGCGTTCATCAACACCTATTAAAAATCAACATGTACATTTTCAAATTCCAAATTCCCAAAGAAACCTATGAGGATTTCATTCAGTCCTTCTTCATGCACTTCATTTTCATCATTATCTTCACTAGGAATGCTAGGTGGCATGTCATCATCATATGCGAATGCCATCAATTGTTCAAATTTTTAATGTGGTAATGCTCTCTTTAATGTTGCTCTTTTTTCCTTAGTATGATTCAATGGATGGTTTGAATCATCTCATCCAAATCTACTACACATGATGTACAATCAGTTTCCATAAATTATGTGGGACCTAATGATCCCCCTCAATAAAACAATATAGTGTTTAAGGAACTAATCATTGGAATCCCTACATAGAATAGAAGGCTTGGTAATCTCTACCTCAATTCTCTAAAAAAATTCAACGGATTGATTTGTAATAGAGGGACAATTAACCATTATATCTCTTCTCTCTGCTCAAAAATTGTTATAAGGTTTAAATGAGAAGTCAATTTTTTTATAGAAGTTTCTCAACATGTCAACTAGTTCATCATCCCTAAATCAGTTCAATTGAAAGAATCTTAATGATCTCACAGTGGGTGTTGATGTATAAAAACTTTGAATCCTCTCCGAGGAAGGTTAGCCACCATCTTACACGGATTTATTGAACGTTGTTGTAATCAGACTCTATTATATATATAATCCACTATTTTCTTGATTTCATGTGTTAATCAATTTTTTGTCAGTGATTGGCTATTTCATCTCGTGTCCCTCAAGGCAGGCCCCCCTTGGATTGTCAAGTGCTAGCGTTATAGTTAGTATCTTCTTTGGGCATCTAGTTTTATATTTGAATTGTTATATGCATTTTTAAATTATAGTATTGATCATAGATAAGTGAGAGTTATTCGTTTATGATGTGAATTAAGTAGTGCAATTGTTTTTAATCATTACAAAATGCAGAGGAATGTATGGTTTGTAAGTCTGGTATCTAAAAGGATAAATCTGTGGTGACACGTCGTATTAGTATTTCTCAGGATTCTCTTGCTAGTTGGTAGCAACCAACCATGTTAAACTTATGTTAATTCATTCAATTAAATTGGTGTAGCTGTTAATTTCATAGAATTTACTTTATGCAAGGTTTTGGGTACTTAAATTAGATCATTTTAGTGTATTTTATTTTGTATCATAGAGGGATAAATTGCTATAATCAATAGACAATACTTGCATTCTGATTGATCAAAATACTTTTATGTAGAAGTGATTTTATTGGAAAGACCATTCACCACTCAATTGAATTTTAATCTAGCTCTACCAATTCGTTGATGTCCCCTATGTTAAATAACATGTAAGTTGTAGTGTTTGACATAAAAAAATTTGGGTGGCTCATAAGCCTTTGAAACCCCGGGTTGACAATTCATGAACAACTTTCAATTAAATCTAAATTAAAGAGGTAAAGAAAATATCATCAGAAGTGTTAAGGGGACATAAATTATTTGCTAAGTTTAGCAAGTGTGACTTTTTCGAGGACACGATTTAGTATCTAGGACATGTGGTGTCTAAGGATAGGATATCAATAGATCTAGATAAAATTAAATCTATCATTGAATGGCCTTTTGCAAAGAACGTGAATGATATAAGATCATTTATGGGGATTACTAGATACTACCGTAAATTCATTGAAATATTTTGTAAGACAGAATACCCCAAAACTTCATTAAACAAGAAAACGATGAAATTCAATTGGAACAAAAAGTGTGAAGAGATTTTTAATAAGTTGAAACAATTATTAACATCAAATCCAATTCTAAAAATTGTTGATTTATTTAAAGATTTTGTTGTATGTAAAGACACATGCAAATAAGGTCTCGGTGGAGTACCGATTCAAGAAAATGATGTCTTAGCCTATAAGTCTAGGAAGCTAAAGGAACAAGAGAATAATTATGCTACTCATGACCTAGAGTTAGCTTATATCATTCATGCGCTTAATATGTAGGGACATTATGTGATCAAAATGAGATTTTTATTAATGTCTCCTAATATAATTTTAAAATACTTATTTGATCAACATAATCTTAATGCTAGACAAGGTATGTGCCTATCATTTCTAAGGAAATACGATTTTGAAAGATTTAACATATTAAAGGAAAATAGAATAAAGTTGCAGACACCTTAAGTCGTCCTGCAAATTTGTTGTACGCAATAGTAAGCAACAAATATGAATGAGATTTAGAAGATAAAATTACAAATTTATAAAATTTTGATAAGGAGTACCATGTTGGGCCAAATAATTTTCCATTTTTCCATCACTTATCGACATATATTTTATCCATATTCTTCCCATTATCACCCATTTATCATTCCATTTCCCATGCATTTGTTGTAACTGTGCGTAAAACAACATACTACTTTCATTGATGTTTTAAGTGGTTAATAATGATTATTTTCCTTTATATTGTGGAAATTAAACCCAGTAATAGATTAATTTTACTCACAACAATTAACAATTGATCATGCAAAATCACTCACAAAAGAGACTAAAAATGGAGCTGTAACACTAAACTGTATTATGTAAGTGTACAATAGCCAACCCTGTAGAATAAAAGGTTGCTAAATAAATAACATACATCAGGGATTTGAATGCATGAGGATAAATTCGAATCTAGCATAAAGCAGGCTTACTAAATATAAGCAAATCCCCCATAGGTGTAAAAAGCTGATCCCAAATCTGTCATGGAGCTCACGAATTGGCAAAAAGGCTTAGGCAAGCTAAAGAGTGGTGGAATGGCAGATCATACATGCTTTTTCATGGAGAAAAGAGAGGAGGATGTGTAGGAAAAAAAACAAGTTCACCTCACCTAGTCTAGCTTTCCCATTTGCCTTAAAATACTGAAAAAGCAGGCATTAAAGTAGAAAAAGCAGATATGTTCCTAGGAGGCCAGGAATAAAGCAGATTTGATTCCTTGGGCTTTCCCATGCGCTACATGAGTCAAATGTGGCAAGTTTGACCTCTATGGATAGGCAAATAACAACTTGCACAAGGTGGGACACATGAACTAGGAAAATAAGACAAAAATAAATGAATTAATGTCTAAGTGGGTAAACTATGGGTTGATTATTCTAACATATATTTCATGAATTGAAGACTATTATGCATAATTTTACCAATGATGGTTTGTGGAGTGATTTTTCACGTACAGGATGCTCACAGCTAGCTATTACAGCCTTAACTGAAAATGCATGCCAGATAAGAAAAACTTGATTTGAGTCTCAATTTGGGGGAAAATGGAAAAGAATATCGACAATCTGAGACATAAGTTTTGTGCGTAACATCCTCATTTACCTGATTCATGAGGAAATTTCTAGACAAAGCCACGGTTTGCAATATATCAATGGTTCTTCGAGAGGGTATTTTTCAGATTTACTGTTGCGGTCGGTTCCAAAGTTGTTAGCAGTTATGACTGTTTTTTAGCTATTACAGATCATAGGTTGGGGATTCAGTTCCTCATTTCCATGAGATAATTTTATGTATAAATATGTAATCAATTTCATTGAGGAAGGGGGGGAGAAAAAGAAATGTTATGATGTAGAATTTGATCTAGAGCTATTGTAATCATTCCATTTTGATAATACATGCTGGCAGTTTCTTAATTCTGGAGTTATAGACTTTCATTGTGGAGATCCACCTTGGCTTAGTGGAGGAAGGGTCGTCTTCCCCGAGCAGATGCTGGTAGTGTTGATTTTAGGTGTTTTATTCTCTAGATTTGTTTATTTGTTAGATCATGCTTTCATTCATTAGATTTATCATAGTTGTTTTTATCATTTAGTTCATGCTTTCATTAGATTTATTGTAGTTGTTTTCTTATTAATTCATCTTGATAGATTGTTGGCCAACATAGCATTGCTTCCAGGTTTATGTAGTTAGATCTTGTTTTGTAAGAGTTGATTTTTACTTCCATGTTTGAAGTGTGACTAGGCTTACAGTGTGATTTTATGAATAGGATTAGGTTTTGATTTATTTTCAAGAAGGTGTGATCTAGTTTATAATGAGTTTTGATTTCATACCAATAGATAACAGTGTCAGGTAGAAATTTTGCTTGCATAGATCTTACACGATAGCTTTGAAAAAAAAGACTTCCTCGGGTTGGCAATTTATGTTTAGTACTTTGCATGTTAAGTTTTAATTAACTCGCATATAGTGGGGCCAACATTTTGGCGTCGTTTCTGGGGATGTTATCAATGGTGCAAAAGTAAATCTGACATTTTTTTGTAGATGCATTGTTAAAGTAGGGCATGTACATTGCATTATTACATTTCAGTTTATTGAATTTATTTTGAGTGTGAATTTTATGTCCTTACATTAAGTTTTATTTCATTTTCAATCTTTGGAACATAAATCTTATCATTCCCTAGAGTGGTGTTGTAAGCACCACCCATTCTACTAACAAGTTGAGAGGAACATTTGAAGGAGGAGCCTCGAAATAGCACATGAAGAATATATGAAGACATGGCAGGTAAGAAAGATGGAGAAGTTGTTATCTTCGAATTTCACATCATAGATTCAGGAGAAGTGGCACCAATGAAAAGCATCCCCCCACATGTTCTACCAAATTTTCACGGTTTGGAAAATGAAGACCCTGATGTATTTTTATTTGAATTCGAAATACTCTGTAGAGGATATGGTTATTGTTCTAATGATCAAAAGTTGAATGTGTTTCCGCTTACTTTAAAAGGAACAACGTTGCGATGGTTCATGAGCCTCGATGGGAATTGTATAGAAACTTGGGAAGACATGAAACATGTATTCTTGAAAAGGTACCAAGATTATTGCATGATCAATGAAGACATATTCGAAATGATACAAAGAGAAGAAGAGAGTATGGAGGAATACATAAAAAGATTTCAATATAACCTACAAAGATCCAAACAAAGGAAACTGGGGAAGGAGACCCTAAAAACACTTCTACTCAAGGGAATCCAAGTTAAATATTTAGAAATATTAAATCTAATGGGATCAGGTAATGTATTTCAGTTAGCATATGATGATATTTGTGAGTTATGTAGAAGGTATTTAGGAGGAAACCTCAATACTGGTGATAATTATAGTAATCATTCTTTTCAATATTTGAAATCTGCTACAAGAACAAGAGTTATAAGAGCTGAACTCAACAATTTAATTGAAATTACTAAAGCTGATTCACAAGTGGGTGTTTTGCAAGATAAGGAAAAGCAGGAGGAAATAACAAAAGCAAGGGATTTCCCTTTGGATAGTCTTGAAAGTTGTGGTATATGTGACTTGAAGCATTTGATGGATTTCTGCCCCTCCATACCCTGGATGAAAGCAACATATCAAAGAGATATGGGAGTTGCATCCAACTCATTGCAACAGTCACGGAAACTGTGGCCTACATGTATCATTCTAAATTTGATCCCTCCATTTCCTTACTCTCATACTCAATCATTGAATACTCTTCCACCATGGAAACTGTTGCAGCCTCAATTTAAGTCTTAGCTACCTTATCCACAAGGTTGGAATGGCCTTCATTATGATCACATGGCCACTCTCCCTCATGCTACAACACAACTTGGTCCTTCAATATCAACCTCACAAATCAACCCTCTACATTAGCGACATATATTTTCTCATCAAACTCCTTGGTATTCAACACAATTTCTTGTCCAATCCACCCTCCACCCTAACCGTAATAAGGAAGTACA
The DNA here is from genome assembly GCA_001517045.1 of Pseudotsuga menziesii. NCBI lineage: Eukaryota > Viridiplantae > Streptophyta > Pinopsida > Pinales > Pinaceae > Pseudotsuga > Pseudotsuga menziesii. The sequence goes on from LPNX011204772.1 coordinate 121,966, forward strand.
GTAATCTTACAGTGTTGAATTGCGAAATGTTCCTACATTTCCCTCTTGTTCTACCTCACCTACATCGATGCAAAAATACTGTGCATTGTTGCGGGAAATCCATACGAAGATCAAGCAGACAAGATCAAGAAGACACATGTAATATTTGATGACGAACGAACATTGGAACCAAAAATTGACCATCCTTTACATCATTAGATTTGAATCTCTTATGCATTGAGGAAGATCAATATACTAAGGATCTTCATGGTGTAACATCCATGAAAAATAAAGGGAACAAAGACTATATTGAAGCTTGGTTTCAATTTGCCATCAGTATGCAACATCATTTCATACTTCACCAATTCTTGGCACTATCATTTCAAGGGTTGATCTCTCCTATCCTAGAATTCATAAAGTTATACTTTTTTGTTGGGAGTATGAGCATACCTGAGTCACTTCTTCGAAAGTGGCTCCATTGGAAATATGCATACACTTGAATAATTTTTATATTTCAAAGTAGAATAGGGTAGGATAGAGAAACAAAATAAAACCATGCTTTTGTTTTTACTTTTTATTTTTGAAATAAGTATGCTCTCTTCCCGCGCCTTGTTACGATTTGGAAGATCATAAAGTAGAAAGATAAGGAATGGGTATGAGATGTTTTCAGGAATGCTTTGGAATTGTTGACTATTTCAAGACAAGGCGTAAATCATTTTTGTCTTCAATTTTCCAATTTCAATTTGTCTCTATTTGTTACAAATAAAAAAAAATATCATGTAAACAAAATTACAGTAATTAAGGAAGGTGAATGAAGGATCCACAGGAAAAGGAGCCAACGATTATGGAACCCTTCAAGCTTAAACTTGGGCATGAATTTGTTAGATGCAACACCCAACTATGACTGATTACTGTTAGCTGCACATCCAGCTATGATTGATTATTGTGAGCTGCAACATCCAGCTGTGACTGATTATTGTTAGATGTAATAGTGAGCTACAACACCCAGCTGTGACTAATTACTGTTAGTTGTATTAGTGAGCTACAATACCCAGCTGTGACTCATTACTGTCAGTTGTAATAGTTAGCTGCAACACCCAGTTGTGACTATCTTATAGGTGATAATTTATGGATTTGAGATACATGTGTGTTTCACATCATGATATGTATTTACTTTTCATTTATATATAACACATACATAAAAATACACATGCTTTATTTCAACATTATATCATTTTTAAGAGTTGCAGCTACTGCTGCAACAAACTCTGTAAGTCAATATAAGTGCTCAATGCTTGAAATTATTTTCTATGGGTGTGTGATATATTTAAATTTAATTCATTAAAAACATTCACATCCATCCCGCTCACTTTTTGGGGGTCGAATTTCAATTATTAAATTTTTTGTGGCATTTTGGCTTGAAATTTTTACTGAAACATAGTTGGGACAGTCCATTTTTGGGAGACTAAATGGACTTATTTTTAAAACCTGTTTACATCCCAAGTATCCCTTTTGAATATCATTTCCAAAACAATTCAAATTTTTAATATTGGGTATCAAACAAAAGATTTATGGCAAAAATACTAGCAGGGTGTCAAGCAGGCAGCTTAGGAACAGAGCTGGGACAGTCAATTTTTGGAAACCAGGGACAAGGTTGATTATTCCATGTTTGGTTGATATTTGAGATATAATATTCATTGTAGACTTTCAGTGAGCTGATTTGAGAAATGGGCCAGTTGTTAAAGATGAAAATGTTTGTTAAAATTTGAGAATCATTGAATGCTGCATATATTGGTTTATATCTTCCAAGGCATCAGGGAATGAAAACATGTTAAGTTCGAGGGAGATGGCTACTTTCCAACTAAGATAACAACTCCTACTTTCCATGAGGACATGAAAAATTATTCAGTTTGGGGGAGGAGCTACTATGCTTGTTGGTTTTCCATTCACATTCATATTTCTCATGCATATTGTTCCTCACATAAAATGTTGAATTTGAATTGAGCATATCTCACAAAATGTGCATTGGATCATCATAATGTTTAGACAAGAAGTGCATAATACCAAGATGAATGATCCTAGTAAGTTTCATCCCAATCCAATGTAGGATTATCGATAAAATGACCATAATCACCTATAGCCAATTTGCATTTTTTCTCAAAATACATGATGTGGGTTTCTCTGAGTTTTGATGTGGAGATGCATTAGAATGGTAATTACTTGCTTGAAATTTTTTTTCCCAAACCAGTTTGTATTTTGTGAAATATTGGTTCAAGAAGTTTAGCTACAACACATTTTTATTCATGTTCATCGAGAAAAGTACAGAAATTGAAATGAGAATATCTTGCGATTGGTAAGTTGGATTCTCGTGAAGTTTGGATAGGAAGTGTATAATACCAAGATGAACAAGCCTGGTAAATTTCACCCCAGTAAAATGTACGATTTTCGAGAAAATGACCATAATCACCTACAACCAATTTTCATTTTTCTCAAAATCTGTGATGTGGGTATCTCTAATTTTTGGTGTGTAGATGCATCGGACTAGTATAAACTTGCTCGACAAAGTTCATCCGAACCCAATGTCTCATTTGGGAGAAAATGACTTTGGAATTTTTCTGCTCAAAAGTTTACAACACCATAAAAATTTTGCCTTTTTCCCATTTTGCGCAGCTGCAACACTGTAAATATTTCCTTTTTCCCATTTCATGCAGCTGCAACACCGTAAATTCTTGCCTTTTTCCCTTTCACGAAGCTACAACACCGTAAAAATATTTCCCTTTTCCCATTTCGTGCAGCTCCAACACCATAAATCTTTCATTTTATCCCATTTCGCACAGCTGCAACACTGTAAAAATATTGTCTTTTTCCTGTTTCATGCAGCTGTAACACCATAAAAATTTTGCCTATTTTCCCATTTCAGGTAGCTGCGACTCCACCAAATTATCCGCTAAATTCAACACTCTTTAGGCTGTGACTCCGCTAAAATATTCGCCAAATTCTTTGGTAAATTTAGCGATCTTTGGGCTACGACTCTGCCAAATTCTCTGCTAAATTTAACACTCTTTGGGCTGTGATTCCACCAAAATCTTTGCCAAATTATCCGCTAAAAATAGCTATGACTCTACCAATTTTTCTGCTAAATCCTCCGCTAAGCAGCTGTGACTACGACAAATTTTATATTAAATCATCCACTAAGCAGCTGCGACTTTGGCAATTTCGGTTAAACTCTCCATTTCTTCTGGCTACAACTATGCAAATGGTAAAATGAAGGAACAAGTGAATGAGTTCTTCCAGTTGGATGCTACACAAGTATTGGGTTGCATGAGGACATGCAACACATTCAGTTTGGGGGTGATATTGGGCCACATAGTTGTCCATTTTTCCATCACTTATCGACATATATTTCATCCATTTTTTCCCATTATCGCCGATTTATCATTCCATTTCCCATCCATTTGTTGTAACTATGCGTAAAACAACATACTACTTCCATTGATGTTTTAAGTGGTTAATAATGATTATTTTCCTTTATCTTCAATGAATTGAAGATTATTATGCATAATTTTACTAATGATGGTTTGTGGAGTGATTTGTCATGTATAGGATGCTCACAGCTAGCTATTACAGCCTTAACTAAAAATGCATGCTAAATAAGAACACCTTGATTCACGCCTCAATTTTTGGGCGGATGGAAAAGAATATCTAAAATCTGAGACATGGGTTTTGTGTGTAACAACCTATTTTACCTGAATTGAAATGAAATTTGTAAACAAATCCATGGTTTGCAATATACATGTGGTTCTTCGAGAGGGTATTTTCCATATTTACTATTGCGGCCGGTTCCAAAGTTGTTTGCAATTACGATCGTGTCTCAGCTATTACAGATCACAAGTTGGGGATTCACTTCCTCATTTCCATGAGATAATTTTATGTATAAATATGTAATAAATCTCATTGAGAAAGGGGGGGAAGAGAAAGCAATGTTATGATGTATAATTTGATCTAGATCTATTGTAATAATTCCATTCTGATAAATACATGCTCGCAGTTTCTTAATTATGGAGTTGTAGACTTTCATTGTGGACATCCATCTTGGTTCAGTGGAGGAATGGCTCTCTTCCCTGAGCAGATGCTGGCAGTGTTGATTGTGGGTGTTTTATTCACATTTTATTTTGTAGATTTGTTTATTTGTTAGTTCATGCTTTCATTCATTAGATTTATCATAGTTGTTTTTATCATTTAGTTCTTGCTTTCATTAGATTTATTGTAGTTGTTTTCTTGTTAATTCATCTTGATAGATTATTGGCCAACATAGCATTTCTTCCAGGTTTGTGTAGTTAGATATTGCTTTGTAAGAGTTGATTTTTATTTCCATGTTTGAAGTGTAATTAGGCTTACAGTGTGATTTTATGAATAGGATTAGGGTTTGATTTATTTTCAAGAAGGTGTGATCTAGTTTATAATGAGGTTTGATTTCATACCAATAGATAATAGTGTCAGGTAAAAATTGTGCTTGCATAGATATTACACAATAGCTTTGAAATAAAAGGCTTCCCCGTGTTGACAATTTATGTTTAGCACTCTGCATGTTAAGTTTTAATTAACTTGCATATAGTGGGCCCAACATATCCGAAATTAAAAGAAAATACCACAGAAAATGAAGTAAATCAAGTTAAAATAGATTTTAGTCTTAATGGAATGGGGTTATTATTACAAAATAGAAGATTATATAAACCTAATTCATAGGATATTAAATTAATTATTATGGACAAATTACATAAAAGACTTTAGCCATGACATCGTGGATATAAAAAAATGATTACCATGACAAGGAAGGATTTCTTCTGGACTAATATGAAAAAGGAAGTAACAGAGTATTTATCACATTGTATTGAATGTCAATAGGTAAAGGTTGAACATGCGCATCCAGCTGGGTAGTTACAACTGTTACCTATTCTAGAATGGAAATAGGAAATTATTAGTATAGATTTCATAACTGGGTTATGTAAAAATGTTAAGAAACACGATTCAGTCATGGTCGTGATAGATAACTGAGTAAGGAAGCTCACGTTATTCCAGTAAAGTCTACATATAAGACTATTAACAATGCTGATATATTTATGAAATAAATTTTCAGGATGCATGGTGTACCTAAGATAGTAATATCGGACAAAGATGCAAAATTTACCAAAATTTTTTGGAAGCATTTATTTAAAAACCTGACCAATCTATGCAAAGCTAGGTGGCATGCCATGGCATGGGACCTACTTATTCTATCCATTGACTTTCATCAGAGTTGGCAAGTTCCCTTTCGAGCGCCTTATCCAGGGTTTAAGTAGATTGACTAATACAATCAGGCTAGATGGATTTTATGGGAATCCTGCTCCTGTGTCGCTTGTAGCTTGGCGGTCCAGCAGGTTTTTTTCTAGTTCCAAGTGTATTCTTCGATAGTTATAGCGGCCCATAGGCACAAGATGTACCTTGTGGGAATGACTGGAAAACTCGACAGAGTATTTTAAGACAATGGTGATTTAGTCCATGGTCCATTGGATGTTCAGTGCAAGGCCAAAATTTGAACACACTACCCAAAACGTTCCCATCCTTCGCTTTAGGGCCTGTCCCTCAGTGTGGTCTGTACGTAATACTGTCGAGAAACAAAGCTTACAACTATTCACTTATTGCGATGGTTCACCAGGGCCTCTTTCCTCCTTCCTTTTCTACTCACTCGTGAATCAGGGGCTACCAGACCCCCTACAAAGGGGGAGAGAGTCGACTGAGCATCTTAGCCATTGCAGGGAATTTCGCTTGAGATAAATTGATAATCCTCATTCATATGCTTAATGATCATCATTAGAGGAAATTTCAACCTAAAATAGGCCTTTTAACACAAATTCAAATTCCATGTCATCATGTGTTAGCCAATGAAATTTCTTTAAATTTGAAATACTGATAGGTCTTAAAAAAAAAATTAATATAAATTTGGGGATAGGTATCATTAAAAAACTACTTTTTTGTTCGTATTTTCAACATATCTCCCTGTGTTTTTACTCAAATTTCAATTGAGAGAGCTCGTTGGATACAGAATTAAATTCCCCATCCAATGAGTACCCACTCGACATACTTTTTATGGACCCTGCTACCCAAAAAACAAGAAATATATGAAAAAGATGATGATAATGTCATCATCACATTTTTTCACGTATTTCTTGTTTTTGGGGTGCAAAAAGTATGCAGAGTGGGTACTCGTTGAATGAGGAATTTATTTATAGATCCAACAAGCTCTCTCGATCGAAATTTGAGTAAAAAAACAGGGAGATATGTCGAAAATATGAACAAAAATGTATTTTTTTTCTTTTCTTCACCAAAAATTAATAAATTTTATTTTATAATTTTTACTGTTATTTTATTATTTTCCTTAGGAGGCCCATTTTGAGTTGAAATTTCCTCTAATGGTGGTGTAGATAAAAGGGGGAATAAGATCAATGATTGAAGAATATTCCTCTGATAAAAGAGCAAGGAGGATAAAAAGAGAGTCGAGATGCAAAATCAGAAGCTAATCGCCAAGAACAAGATCGAGATCAACGGATGAGGTTGATCATAGAAGCATATCAATAGATGCCATTTATTTCGTAGGGAGAACTAGAGAGAATTAATAAAGTCCATATGTGGACAAAATTTGAATAAAATCCACTTTATGATATTTGGGGTCCACCGTCGATCTATATCTAATGGTCCTCATGTATTTCATAGATTCAACTAGAAGGTGAGTTAACATTCTGAATGGGAGTGAAATTTTAATTGAGAAATAGTTTAGTAATAATGTGGATGGTCCAGATCAGTTAAGAGAAATTATAAAATCCAACCTTAAGAATATCGACAGTGGTGGATGATTTCCAAACAAAGAAAATAGGAGATCCACAAATCCACATCTGATCGTAGATGAATGGTTAGGATTGAATCCACAAGGAAATATACGGCAGGGAATGATTTCTGCACAAATAAAAGGGAATATCCACAAATCTGCATTAGATCATATATCGATGGACATAAGTGAACCCGCAAAGAAATCATCGGTCCATAAGAAAAGCGGAAGGCAGAAAGTAGAAGATGAGAAATCAAGGTCTAGAGTAATATGGGTTTCCTCAACCCAAAGTCAGAAAGGTGAAAAGACGAAGGTGAAAAATGAAAGGTGGAGAATTGTGAAAGCAACATTCGAGTTTTTGAGAACTCGTATTCTACATCCCCCAATCTAGAAGATCAACGGTGAGGAAATATTGGTTTAGAAAGTGGAAATCAGGAAATGATATTTGGAAAAATTCAAATATCCGATATCTAATTTCCACCTCATATCGACGGTCACGAAAAGATTGAAGGAGATCAATAGTGCAGAACGGTTGAATTGGAAAGCTAAGTGCAGAAATACACTTTGAGAAATGTCATAGTTAGGTGATCCTCAGTATAGGAGATCAACTATCACGAAGAGCTTGAGGGAGATCAATGGTGTTGAATGGTTGAGGCAGAAATCTAAGTGCAAAAATACATTTTGAGAAATGTCATAGTTAGGCAATTTGCATATCACATCTTATATTAGATCCACGGTTAGGAAAAAGCTAATCTAAAATCAATGGCTCATGATTTTTTTAGAGAAGGAGAATGGAGAAGGTCACGACTTGAGGACTAAATAGTATTTCAGTGAAGAGGAATGATCGAAGAATGAAATGACACAATGGTGAAGAGATGCATCCGTAGGAAAACATGAAGGTATTTATACAAAAAAGGATGAGTGAGAGAAATTGTCTCTAGGGTCTAGATCATAAAAGAAGGAGTAGACACTAGTGGGTGAGATAGATATTGAAGGGTAAATAAATCTAGAAGATTATTGAAAACATATCAGGGTGGTAGGGTGGTGCTAGGGCAGGAAACGGGCTTGCAGGGGATTGTATCCTCCTTCCAGTAGTAGCTGGTAAATAGGGTGTAGAAGCATCCTGTCAATTGTAGTTGAAAAAAACAGGGGGTCTTACCCTCCTTCTAGTGGTATCTAGTAAATAGGGTGCCATAGCATAATTTCAGTAGCAACTGATAAACCAGGGGTCGTAGCCTCCTTCCAATAGTATATGTTAAATAGGATGTCGTAGCAACCGATAAACCAGGGGGTCGTAGCCTCATTCCTATATATGCTGGTAAATACAGTGTAATACCATCCTCATGTATATAAGAAGGAAAAACTATTTGTAAATAACAATTTTGCAGTAATAAGAATTATTGGTGGTTCACCCAATTCGGGTTCCATGATAAAAATATGTGTTTTGTGTAGATATTTTGTATTATATGTTTTGATTAGAATTTAACAAGTGGTTAAAATGGTAAAAATTTAACAATACTGATTCACTCCCCCTCTCAGTACTGACTATTCTTCCAACAGTACTAGCAAATATTGCATCTTTAATTTATATAGTTCAAAATTATTTTTACCATTAAAATTTTCAATTTCAAACATTGTTGATATATATATATATATATATATATATATATATATATACATATATATAAACAATTAACAAGAAATAATAGAAATGTTTACACCATTTATTGAATTGTTGTAACAAAATAAATATACTCCAACTAAGCTCACTCCGCTTCAGCAATGACTTGAAGAAATAAAGACTATCTTTATAGATGCTGCAAACTCCAACAATGACTAGGACTAATTTCCTCTCAAAATGACCCCACAAATTCTTCTCTAGGCGGCTCTTCTTATGATCAACAATGCTCTTCATTATGGTCTCCTGACAAATTGTTCAACAATGAGCTCTTTCTTCTTGTGGCTTCATCCACGCATAGAGATGGGAAAATTTCCTCTTCACTATGTGCAGCTCCTAGGATCTTCTCCTTGGTTGCTTCCTTCACTACCTCTCCACCGCAGGAAGAATTCCTTCACACGTAGCACTCTTCACCAAGGGATCTCACCTCCTCCTTTGCAAACTCCTCTCTTCATCGCGGGTCGTCACCTCCTCTAGTACAAGCTCCTCCGTTCACTATGGGATCATTCATGATCTAGTAGTAGAATTCCTCCACTACTTCACCTCACCATGACCTCACCTCTCCATCAACTCTTTAAATCTAGACGCTTTTTTCACAAGAATACTATGGGAAGCCTCCCGTACAGATCCCTTCTCCATGCAGAGTGCTCAAGAACCAAATAAAATCCATGATCTCTAATCATAGGCTTTAGTTCTCTGGCAGCGATGATCAGTAGGCTCACCTCTCTATCGGCTCAGGCGATGACTCTCTTCATCAAGTGGCCGCTGGCCTAGCATCATCCACCTCTGTGCTCTTTTCTACATACTCAACGATGGATGGTTCACATCAGAGACATATTACTCAAAGAAATACCAAAGTAACACGAAATATTTGAAGCTCATTAATCAAGAAACACCTTAACACCAAATTATTGAAGCTTGATGCACTATATACTTCATATACTTTATGAAATAATTTGCATGAGTAAAACACCTGCAGGTTATAACAATTATGAAAAACTTCCAATAAAAACATTAGTTTAGTTTTTATTATAAACACCTTTTAAATTTTGAGAGAATAACAAAACATAAACTGTGTTCACTCTTGGAAATGGATGTAAAACATTGTACCTTTTAGAATTCCATAACCCTGAATAGTGTTAAAGATTACAAAAGAAAAAGATGAAGCATAAAATGGTGGAACACAATGGGCATAGTGATTTCCTTCTCATTATTAGACTAAGTATAAATATAAAACACATCATAAAAATACTATATGTGAATACCATAGGTCAGCAAATACCATGGGTCACCTAAACAAATAATTGACTATATGTGAGAATACATTTTCCAACACACCCCCTTAATCTCAACTAGTAGTACATCTTCAACACTGTCTATGCCAAAATATGCTTGTTGGTCTATGCATTAGCTAGGCTTACATTTCAATTAAAAAACATCATCTTCACTTTCTTCCTTGAAGTGTACTTGGACTTCTTCTTCCTTGTCTCTGGATTTTGATGCTAAGTAGTTGTTCTTGTTCATCTTCTAGAACATAGTGCAAGTCTTATTTTTCTATTTCAACATGATTTTTCTGGTTGTCATTTTTACCTGCACACTTAACAATTTTGTTAGAAAAAATATGACCATATTTCATATTTTCTTGGAGAGCATTCACATCTTGGTGTTGCTCATCAATGCTAGCTACTTTATTATTGAATTATTCATTTTGTACCCACTGTGCATCCTTCATTGCTTCTTCAAAAATTGTGGGATGAGAAGAAAGCAAAGCATACTGTAGACTCTCATCACTAACATGAGTCTTCTCATAGATCTCCCTCAAAGTTTTGGTTTTCTTGTTTTAGGCTGGACTGTCTGTTCTTGTTTCTTTTGTGTTGCTATCAACTAGTTGTTACTCATTCTGAGCAACTGTTGCAGCTTCTATGTTGCTATCAATTATCTATTGCTCAGAGAGACAATCACTCACATCACTGAGTACCAATACATTGACAAGTTTGTTTTCAATGTCAAGCATCACTGTATCAACATTAACAGCCACATAAACACAGTCTTCTTGAATGTATTCCACTTCACTGTGGGAGCATGACTTCCAAAGTCATCTTCTTCTATAATTGGATCTTCACTAAATACTTTTTTTAGTATATTCCATGCTCTTTTTGGAGTATGATCTTCTAGAATATAATGAAATAGCGAGTAGTCTGTATTGTCTTGTATGAGACATAAGGCAACAAATTGCCTTCTTTTTTTTGGAATTCAGTCAAATCTTTAAATGAATATAGATCTCTAGGATCTTCTTCAACTACTAAATGCTACAATTCTTGTAATTTTAAGAAATTACTTACTTTGACTACCAATATATCATAATCATCTCTATCAAATGTTTTCCATAACCCTTTTGGTGTTAAGAGATTTCTGACCTCTTCAACTTCTTCTGGTAGTTCTTCTTGAAGCTCCATCTTTAAGAATCGATCTTCTTTGATTTTCATAGATATTCTACAATCTTCTTGTCTAGATCACAACCTCCAATAATAACAGATCTATGTGTGTGTGTGGTTTCCAGTATGTGAAAAATATTACACAAGACAATAAGGAATGGATCAAGGCATGCGCTTTGTACCATGTTAAAGATTACAGAAGACGGAAATGACACATAAAATGGTGGAACACAATGGGAGTAGTATACGACAACAAAAACCATGGGTCACCTAATGGACTAATTAACTACAAGGGAGATTACATTTTTCAACAAATATGACCTCGACTACCTCTTCAAAATTTGGTTCTTCATAGTTTTTATGAATGCTCCGTCTCATTAAAATTTGAGCAGATGAGAACTCACCTAATGTATACACTTTCAAAATAAACATGCATCGATCAATGTGGTGGTGAAAGTGGTGAAACGAATCTTCAAGATATTTGCATCCATCCAATGCCATGGAATAATTAATTCCAACACGAATCCTATCTAATTTGATAATAGGTTTTACAAATATTCTATGGGATCGTTGGGTCTGGGAGCATTAGGATCCGTCATTAACTTGAAATTTACACACTCCACTCACAAATTCAACCCATGCGAGTAGTATTGCACGGTGCATATAAGTGTATAGATAAAAAATCAACCCATAAGCAATGGGATCGAAATCACCTTCCATTGAACTTAGATAGAAATAACTTCTATTCGATTTTTATTAAATTAACTGAAACTTTAACCTCTAAAATAACTCAAAAGATTGAATTTATTTATAAAACTATTGAATTTACATGTGATTGAAACACTTCAAAACCAGCTCTCAGTTTTATTTAGCGTGCATAGTTTTCTTAAACTTGGTCAATATCAGTTCTCCATTTATGCATACGAATTAAATAAAATAAAATTATCAAACCCCACTCCACCATGACATTTGAAATAATATTTATTCTGTTTTACTTCTACTTTTTCATTTTTACTAATTCAATGGTCATCATTCAATTATGTTATGTAATCTATTATTAAATTTAAATAAAAATTTTTATATATTTATTTTAAAATTAAAATATAAATATAATATTATATCACTTAAATAATATAAAATATTATTACTACATTTCGTCATTAAAAAATAATAATATATCACTTAAATAATATTATATTACATTTTTATAGTGACGATTGTGGGATTATTTTCTAAAGATATCTCATGATTTAAAGAGAACCCTGAAAATAACATTTGGAGGGATTATATACTCAGGGGGAGTTAAAGTGAAAAAATTATAATTGGTATCAAAAAATTGAATTGGTATCTAATGTTGAAGTATGCTGAAAGCTATATTCATTAAAGACAATAGATGATCAAGTTTAAAAGATATGATTGATGTATGGCTGACACAGATTAAGTGTAAGACCCGAGATGTTACATTAGAACAACAAAATGTGTGATTCATAAAAACCATGATGTTTGCAATCAAATAAAAGATAAAGGTTTTGTCTTCACTTAGAATTTGAAGTCACAGCACATAAAAAAATTTCACAATGGAAGAAAACTCAAGTCTGATCTAAAAAATAAAAAATTCAGTCTATTAAAAAGTGTGAGGATGAATAAAAATAAGAGTGAAGATTGTGAAGGAACAATGGGTATTTTAAAAATATATTTATCATTGTAGGGAATTTCTTTCTAAATTTGTCTCTCAAATTGTAGCAAAGCTTGCTGTTATCTCAAACCAAGGATTATGTGAAGTCCTCTTAAGAAGAGAAAGTTACATAATACAGTTTTCTTTAAAAAAAAGTGTAATGTTGAGTGTAAACTCTACCACAAAGATGTTGACAAAGGAGAGGAAATACAGTGATAGGGGGAGTCCATGAATCCATCATTCAAGTTATCATTCAATAACATGTTGCAAGAAACGTAATGTTAAGATAAATGATAATACATTGATTAATATCAAGTCCAGTTGACAAAGGGGAGATATGATAACAGGGGGAGTTGTCAGAAAGAAAAAAGACAAGAAATCCTATATCAAAATAGGTACAACAATGGTATAATAGGTTATCCTTTGTCATTATTGTCATAGGGGGAGAATGTTTAGATGTTGCCATCAATGCCAAAGGTGAAGATTGTTGAGTATATAGTTGTCACTGATGTCAAAGGTATTCATGAATGACGAAGGAATAACCAATAGATATGGTAGCAGGGGGAGTTCAGTAATGAACAGAGGAATAATCAAGGATATGATGACATGAAAAACTCAGTGAAAGACAAACGTAGTGATAACATAGATGATGATATGAGATATGATGACATTACATGGCATAGATGATGTTATGATAGAAATGATGGCATGTCATGGCATAGTTTAGGATGTGGCATGAATTTGAAACCATTGTTTCACTATGAAATCATTCTGAAGAAATATGGAAAATTGGTGAAAATCAAGAAATTGACGAAGTATGGAATAAATAATCAAAACTGGTCCAATAGGGTCTAAGAAAATTCTCTCCATAATTCATGGTTTGACTAAAATTCCTACACTATGGTAGCAAGACATAGACTGTTATAGTGGCTATCTATTAATGGTCTCAGTTTTCCTTCATCACTTTTGAGGAGAAATTTATAGATCTTACAAAATAGGGGTTTATGCTAGAGAAAGTAAAAATGGCTAAGTAGCCTCATAAAGATGCCTGCCCTAAATTATGAGTTAGAGTAAATTCCTACAACACATAGGGATTCTCATAGTGAAAGAAGACATAGATCGATTGATCGATCACTCTAAGGATCGATGATGAACATGTAGGCCTAAGTTTGTGCAACTATTAATGTTTGATATCATGGTAACAGAAAATCTATGACCGTGGTTGAATTTTGCAAGTTAGAGTTGTGAATGAGATCAATTAATAATCCCCATTCATATGCTTGACGATCGTCAGTAGAGGAAATTTCAACTCAAAATGGGCCTTTTAACCCAAATTCAAATTCCATGTCATCATGTGTTAGCCAATGAAATTGCTTTAAATTTGAAATATTGTATAGGTCTTAAATAATTTTTTAATATAAATTTGGGGATAGGTATCATACAAAAAAAACTACATTTTTGTTTGTATTTTCAACATATCACTCTGTTTTTTTACTCAAATTTCAATTGAGAGAGCTCGTTCGATGCAAAATTAAATTGCCCATCCAACGAGTACCCACTCGGCATACTTTTTATGGACTCCACTACACCAAAAATAAGAAATACTTGAAAAGACATGATGATGATGTCATCATCACATTTTTCAGGTATTTCTTGCCATTTGGGGTAGTGGGGTTCATAAAAAGTATGTCGAATGGGTACTCATTGGATGGGGAATTTATTTCCATATCCAACGAGCTCTCTCAATCAAAATTTGAGTAAAAACACATGGAGATATGTTTAAAATATGAACAAAAAAAGTAGTTTTTTTTTTTCTTCCCCCAACAAATTTTTATTTTATTTTATTATTTTAACTATTATTTTATTATTGTCCTTAGGAGGCCCATTTTGAGTTGAAATTTCCTCTAATGGTAGTGGAGATTAAAGGTGGAATAAGATCAATGAGTCAAGAATATTTCATTGATAAAAGAGCAAGGAGGATAAAAAGAAAGTCGGGATGCAAAATTAGAAACTAATCGCTAAGAAGGAGATCGAGATCAATGGATGGGGTTGATCATAGAAGAATATCAATGGATGCGAATTATTTTCCAAGGAGAACTAGCGTGGATTAATAAAATCCCAATCTGCACAAAATTTGAATAAAATACACTATATGATATTTGGGGTCCATCATTGATTTAGATCTAATGATTCTCATGGATTTCACAAATTCAACTAGATGGTGAGTTAACGTTCTGGATGGGAGCAAATTTTTTGTTGAGAAATAGTTTAATAACAACATGGATGGTGAAGATCAGTCAAGAGAAATTATAAAATCCAATCTTAAGAATATCGAAGGCGGTGGATGATTTCTGCACAAAGAAAATGGGAGATCCACAAATCCACATATGATCGTAGATTAACGGTTAGGATTGAATGCACAAGGAAATATATGACGGGGAATGATTTATGCACAAATAAAAGGGGAGATCAATAAATGTGCATTAGATCATATATTGACAGACATAAGTGAACCCACAAAGAAATCAACGGTTCATAAGAAAAGTGGAATGTGGAAAGAGGAAGACAAGAAATCAAGGTCTAGAGTAATATGGGTTTCCGTAACCCAAAGTTCAGAAGGCAGAAAGTAGAAGGTGAAAAGTGAAAGGCAGAGAATTGCGAAAGAAACATTTGTGTTTTTGAGGTGCCGTATTATACGTCCCACGATACAAAAGATCAACGGTGCAGAAATATTGGTTCGGAAAGTGGAAATCAGGAAATGATATTTGGAAAAATTCACATATCCGATATATGATTTCCACCTCATATCAACAATCACAAAAAGATTGAAGAAGATAAATAGTGCAGAATGGTTGAAGTGGAAATCTAAGTGCGGAAATACACTTTGAGAAATGTCATAGTTAGACTCAGTTTGGGAGATCAATGATCACGAAGAGCTTGAAGGAGATGTGTGTAATGGTTGAGGTAGAAAGCTAAGTGTGGAAAGACATTTTGAGAAATTTCATAGTTAGGCAATCTGCATATTGCATATTATATTATATCTATGGTTAGGAGAAATATGATATAAAATCAACGGCTCAGGATGTTTGCAGAGATGGAGAATCCAGAAGGTCACGACTTGAGGATTAAATACTAAATCAATGAAGAGGAATGATTGGAGAATGAAATGACGCAATGGTGAAGAGATGCATCCATATGAAAACGTGAAGGTATTTATACACAGAAGGATGAGTGAGAAAAATTGTCTCTAGGGTCCAAATCATAAAAGAAGGAGCAGAGACCAGTGGGTGAGACAGATATTGAAGGGTAAATAAATATAGAAGAGTACTGAAAACATATTAGGGTGGTAGGATGGCGTTAGGGAAGGAAATAGGCATGCAGGGGGTTGTAGCCTCCTTATACTGGTAGCTGGTAAATAGAGTCTAGAAGCATTCTGTCAATTGTAGATTGTAAAACTAGGGTGTCGTATCCTCCTTCCAATGGTAACTGGTAAATAAGGTGTGGTGGCATCCTTTTAGTAGCAACTGATAAACCAGGGGGTCGTAGCCTCATTCCAACAGTAGTTTCTAAATAGGGAACCGTAGCATCCTTTTAGTAGCAACTCATAAACTAGAGGGTCATAACCTCCTTCTAGTGTATGCTAGTAATTAGGGTGTAATACCATCCTCATATGTAAAAGAAGGAAAAACTATTTGTAAATAATAATTTTGTAGTAATAGGAATTATTGGTGGTTCGCCCAATTGGGGTTCCATGATAAAAATATGTGTTTTGTGTAGATATTTTGGATTATATGTTTTGATTAGAATTTAATAAATGGTTAAAATAGTAAAAATTTAACAATAATGACTCACCCCACTCTCTCAGTATTGGCCATTATTCCAACAGTAATAGCGAATCTTGCATCTTTAATTTATATAGTTCAAAATTATTTTTACCATTAAACTTTTCAATTTCAAATGAAAATTAACGTTGTTGATATATATNGCTTCAACAACGACTTGAAGAAACAAAGACTATATTCATGGATGCCGCAAACTCTGGAAACAACTAGGAATGAATTCCTCTCAAAATGACCCAAAAAATTATTCTCCATGCAACTCTGCTTACGATCACTACAACAAAACCCTATGATTAGCATCTATTTTAACTTCCTTTTTAGCGCCGACTATCAAATTTAGTGTAGTTTTCATCATTTTTTGGACAAAGTGGACGCTTTTCGATGGGATGGCTCTTTTAATGGCGTTATTTGCATCCCTTTTTACAATTTGGCACTATTTGGGATGTTAAATAGCGTCCCAAGTAGTGTCCCAAGTAGCATCCCATTTAGCATCCCAATTAGCATCCAAAGTTAAAAGTTGACGCTATTTTGGATGAATCATTAGCATCCCAATTAACATCCCAATTAGTATCCAAATTGTCATCCCATGTAGCATCCCAATTAGCATCCAAATTAGCATCCAAATTCTCATCCCACGTAGAATCCCAATTAGCATCCCAATTTAAAAGTTGGCGGTATTTTGGACGATAATTAGCATCTCAATTAACGTCCCAATTAGCGTCCAAAAAGGCATCCCATATAACGCCCAAAATATCCTCAGAAAAAACGTTTGGAATAGATTTAGGAATTTCCCTAGGTTTGGAGCTAGGAATTGTGTTTGGAAAATGTCTGACATAACATCAGATTTATCAATGTCTACTTTAGTGATCAATGTCAGTGTCGATGTCAATGATCATGATTTGTGTGACATTACTTTTGGATATTGATTAATCCTTATGAGGGGTAAATTACCTTAATGTAACCTAAAATGATTTAATGGCATTTGAGTGTCCCCAACACATTTTATAGAAACTAGTGCAATTTGGCACTAACAAAATGACGATGATGCATTACGATAATTATGATGGAGTGCATTGATATGATTTGATAAGTATAAGACTATATCATCCATTCCTGTGAGGTAGTAGGGTTCCTTGCTTAGTATTATTGCAATTATATTGATGATGAATACAACTATGACAATGATGTTGATTTATTGTATGATGATGATGGCGATGTGGATGTCAACGATGATTATGCATGTGGCAGCACTTTTGGATCCTGATTGATTCTAATGGCACCAAAAATTCTATAATGACATCTAAATGACCCTATTAACATCAAAATGCCTGTAATGACATATAAATGATCTGAACAATTACATGACATGAATCCTAATGGTGTTGAGTGATTAAGAACACTAATGGCATATGAGTGACCATAATGACAATGATGGTGATGATTTTGTTAATGATGTACTTAATGCTGAAGATGAGTATGATAATGAGGATAATGATCGAGATGATGTTGATGTAACATATGGCATTGATGATGATGATGACGATGACAACATCAATGCCCACGATGATGATGCATGTCATAATACTTCTCAATATAGACTGATACTAATGTAACTCAAATGTTCATAATGACATGTGAGAGACATATTAATATCACCTAAATGGTTGTAATGACATTTAGTTGTCACTGACAAAATTTTAGTGACCTTAATGAAATTTGAGTGATTGTAACAACATGACATGGATCAAAATGGTAATGACTATTGAGGAACCATAATGGCATATGAGTGACCCTATCAATGATGATGTATTTTCTGATGAGGACAATGATGACCATGACGTTGTTGATGATGCACTTCTTGATGTTGATGTTGATAATGACGATGTGAACGATGATGATGATGCAATGTATGGTGTACTTGACGTTGACATTCACTTGTCCTCGACAACATTTGAGTGACCTTTATAGCATTTGAGTGACCTTAATGGCACTTGTCCTCGACAACATTGTTCATTAGTGCAAGATGGAAAATTACTATATTAAATTTCATAGAAGTATTCAATAGTGTGAATAATATTAACTAAACAATAATTGACATTTCATTATTCAATGCATAATAAAAAATGGGAACACATGTAGTTAAAATAAATTGAAATAAAAATAACATTTGCTAAGCCCATAATAAAATGACTATTTTGAACAGTGATTTCCATGTACATTTAAGTGTAGAGTCGTTAAGAAGCAACCTTTTGAAAATTTCTAAATCAAGAAACTAATTCAAAATTACTAAATCCATGTGATAAAAAAACAATCTCAAAGCTTTGGACATAAGATCATAATTACTCAAGTAGTATGGATTAGAAATCCTGTAAAATTAGAAGTCTTCTTCGTTTACATTATTATCAACATATATGTCATCCAATGCTTCCTTATCAATATTGATATGGTCCTGTAAGTTTCTTATATTATGCTTTCTACACCATCCCGCTAAAGTGGTATTTTAATCATCTTCATCTTCACTTTCTTCTAATTCGATATCATTGAATTGATTTGCACCATCTTGATTCTCATATAGCTTTGGATCATGTTGATTAATGGCATGAAAAATGTTGTCATGTTGTGCTTGAACATCTTCATCTTCATCTTCTTGTGTTTGAACATCCTCATCTTGAACATCACCATGGGTGGTCATTTCTTCATTGTTCTCTAATCTCTCATCTGGAATTGGTTGGATATCATTATTATGCTCAATATTCATCAAGACATCATCAAATACATGTCTAAACCTTCGATCATAATGTATGACAAACATCCACTTTGGATCCATAATATCTTCATAGAAAAACACCTGCACATGAACCATAATCATATATTAGACATGCTAGTGTAATTTTTAATTAATATGTACATTTATATTCATAATACACTATGAATTAACATATTGTATATAACCATTAATTCTTGTGATTATAGTTATGTTATATTGATAATAATACTTACTCACAATGAATTGGTAAGACATAGGGCTCCTTGTCTTCTGGTAGGTACCTCAAGGAATCTATAGAAAATAGTCCACTATGGGTATCATGTCTTCGTGTCCTCTCAAATGCCTCATACCATATAAATTTAAAAATACAACATTTGAAAGACTGGTAATCCAACTCAATAATTTCTCGGATTTTTCTATCATACTGAAGATTCCCTTCAATAATATTTTTATCTTTTGAACTTGCTCAACTTGATTGCTTGAAATCAACCATGACACCACAATCAAAGGAGCATATTTTTAAGTCTATTCCTTCCACACGATAGTGTCGACCATATTCCCACATTGAAGGATATCTCCTCGGCTGTATCAGACCATTTGTTTTAGTTCAACTAGAAAAAACAACTATATACGCATTATTAAATAGTTAATAGTGTCAACAATGTTTTGGAAAAAATATTTTGTGAGATTTATAAATGTACCTTTCTTCACATCCTCTAGACATGTTGATGTCATCTTCTGGTATGTTTGCATCATTTCCTTCTTCATCTATTTGATTTTAAATTTGTTCACTAACCTATTGTAATGTGCAATCTTTTCCCCATTCCCCAAACAAATCCATGGGAAGTGGTGTATTCCTTGGGTTTGATCTCTTAAATTGTCTCCTTGGTTCTAAAACTTCTTCCCTTTTATTTTCATACAAGTCAATCCATTTATTCATACAATCCATGTGGTAAAGAACAAAATTTTCAAGCACATTGTGTTCATCAACACCTATTGAAAATAATCATTATCTTCACTAGGAATGCTAGGTGGCATGTCATCATCAT
The DNA here is from genome assembly GCA_001517045.1 of Pseudotsuga menziesii. NCBI lineage: Eukaryota > Viridiplantae > Streptophyta > Pinopsida > Pinales > Pinaceae > Pseudotsuga > Pseudotsuga menziesii. The sequence goes on from LPNX011204772.1 coordinate 142,250, forward strand.
ATGCTAATGCCATCAATTGTTCAAATTTTTCACGTGGTAATGCTCTCTTTAATGCTGCTTTTTTTTTGCCTTAGTATGATTCAATGGATTGTTTGGATCATCTCATCCAAATCTTAAGAGCCCATTTGGATCTTGAATGCCAGTAGGTGCATCAACATCAGCAAGATCAACCTAACATACAATGTAAATAATATGTAGTATTATACAACGATTTAATAAAATATTGAAACCATTTTTGTGATAAGAATAAAATAGCATACAAATCAATATAAACTCTCTCTCTCTCTCTCCCTCTCCCTCTCTCTCTCTCTCTCTCTCTCTCTCTCTCTCTCTCTCTCTCTCTCTCACACACACACTCACACACACACACACACACACACACACACACACACAGACAAACACACACACACACACACATTAGAGCATACTTTTATTCATTTGTTCATAAACAAAATTTAGAATTCATAACATAAACAAAAATGAATTCTTAGTTTAAAAAACAAGCCACACTCATTTCTTATTTTTTGGGTTTCTTCTCTTAGGAATATCCATAGGGAGGCCTTCCTCTTCTCTCCTCTTTCATGCAGGAGTACATTTTATAAAGGGGTAGTTAATCAACAACTCATCCCCAATAGTGAGGTCTGTAATAGCATCAACCATTATAAATCTTTCAATCTGTCTTTCCATATCTTCTTCTTTATCGTTTATAACCTCAACAAATTGACAATTTGGTCTTATAGTAGGGTCATTTCCCTTACTACTATTTATAAATCCTGCAATATTTTTATGTGTGTATGTATGACCATATATATACAAGAGATTGCCTCTATTCACTTTGTCACCTCTTTCCATCTGCAAATGATGTGTATACATATTTGAATTTAGACCATATGAAGACATACTATGCTTGTATTCCACTAGCATCCTCTGTTGACCACTTGAATATGATGGCCCATAATATGGCATTAATAACCCAGTGGTTTGTTGTGAGTAGTTTATATGTTTCTATCCCACATGGACATTTTCGACAATAAAGAGGCCCAAATTTGCTCCATGAATATTGGAGGGGTGTATCATGTAGCTGTATCCCCAGAATTGGAACACCTCATATGAAAGAGGTAGTTTTTTGTCACTAGGCCAAGCACAATATAATTCTCGATCAAATTTTTCTTTGTAAATTGATCTCAACTCCAAGGGAAATTCATCATCTCCATCACATTCATTCTCATATGGTTTGTACTCCACCTTTCCCTTGTCCTGGAGCAATTTATCCACCTTTAAACTTGTTCTTGTTCTCTTACTCATTTTCATGACTTCCTCATCTTCTGAGTTGTTATATGTGCAAATGGAATTGTTATATGTATCCATTTATTGAAATTCGTCACTCTCTAAGCTAAAAGCAGGTGACCTTGGAAACTTTAAACCACGAACCATCTCCTGTAGGTATTTAATAACAAAAAATATTAATTTTTGAAATTAAATATTCAAAATGTGGCTATATTATTTATACACATGTCTTATGTAAAATATGAGGATGGGCTTACCACAATTCCTATTGGATCTTAATCAATTGTAGGAGGCATAGTACCCACTTGAATATCATCATTTATGTAATGTGTTTGTACAATACCACGTTTGAATTCTTTCTTTCCATGGCATTCATAACATCCACATACAACAATTTTCTCAAAATATTCATCCCATGTAGAATAGTCATTACCAACATCTTGTTCAATCTGTTGTGCTTCTATTGTATCTATTGGCATATCTTCTTCCACCCACTATCCTCTACATGATTTAATAGTAGGAGGTATACATCTACATACACTTTGTTGTTGCTCCCTAACAGACTGCATCAAATTTTCATTTTCTCCAATTGAAGTAGCAACCTAAAAAAATCAACAAAATGCATTAATTATTTATTTCCATGAAATAAAAAAACTTCTGCATAAAAAAGTATCGAAGTTCTCATCACATGTAATATCACCAAGAAAAACCTCATGTTCATTGCACTCATTTTCTAGTGTATATGTTGAATCAATTGCCATATACTCTTCCACCCACTTTGTATTGTGACGTCTTTTGATAATACGATCTTCACCCCCATGTATATTAGTTGTATCTTGGACCTTAAATAATTGACCACATGCATCATTTATTGAAAATATTGAATAATAAACTGAATAATGTAAAAATTTTATGAAAAAAGATTGGACAAAGCACTAAATTATGATATTTAATAACTCGATGTGATATTTTTGTACTTTGTTTCATACATCATGTCTTACGTCATCCTTTGAAATATTTCGATCCATTTCCATTGCCTCCTTTGATTCCTGTATAATAATATGACACAAGATTTAGTACAAATTTTGATAAATAGAGAAAAGAAATACTACGCACCAGAGAACAGATTTTGAATATGTCTTTAAACTTTAAATTCATAAGAAATTTTAAATATAAATGTGTTGGCATGGAATGTTTATATCATTTTTATATGATTTCATATATTTATCATTTATAGTACCATATATGTTTTTTTTTCTAAACAACCAAGGAGTTGGAATTAAGAGTGATGTCGAGTGGGGGTATAATACATATACTATGAAATCTATAGAAGTTTATGAGCTTAAAAAAACTAGTAAAACAAATAAGTTACCAATGAGGTTACTTTCTATGGGGTCATGCTTTTTCTAATAACATATTAGTTTTAACTCCATATATTCGATCAAATAATACTCTAAGTCACAATTTAACATTTTTTCAAGGAATATAAAAATTTGTTTTTTTCTAATAACATATTAGCTTTAACTCCATATATTCGATCAAATAATATTCTAAGTCACAATTTAACATTTTTTCAAGGAATATAAAAAATTTGTCATTATTAGTCCCTACAAATGGCACTGACTATTGATTTGGTTGCAAAAACAATTATCATTAAACTGTTTTTAAAAAAATCAAATAATCATTTAACTAATTTTTTGTTGGATAAAAAGAAGTTGGTGTGGTGTGTTTTTTCAATGTCAAATCACAAAATACTATGTTAGATATTTTGAAATTTCCTAACCTATATGTTTCTTTGTAAGACAATTTACTACTAGTGATATGAATATGTTTGTAATTTTTTCATTTTATCTTGAGTGAACATCCCTTCTACAAATTACTATCACTGGGGTTTCTATAGTTCTCTTTTCAAAGTTTAAGAAATCCTTTTACTTTTTGAAATCACCAACAATGACCCAATCACATTTCAATAAAATAAAAAATGGTAATCTCTTAGACTATGATTATTTGGCTATCTACTCCAATTTATATATAATTGCTAATCGTATTTGGAAGTGAAATGTTTGTGGAAACATGTGAATATGTCTACCTACATCAACTATGGTCACATTGGTTGGGAGTATAAAGCCTTGTTTAGAGATTAAAGCCTTTTAATATAACATATTTATCTAGCTAGACATCTGGAGGAGTATAATGTTGCTTTACTTAAGTTGCTTGAAATTTGTACTTTATGGATTTTGTTTGTGGTTATTTTGTACAACATATTTATCTGGTTAGACATCTGGAAAATTATAATGTTTCTTTACTTTATATAGTATGCCATTGAGTGTTCTTTATAATTGTCATGATTCAGTGATAGTCATGCAAGAAATCAATACTTGTAGAGGAGCACTAATCAAACCGACCATTTGAATTTCATTTGATGAATTTTGATGGAAAATGAGTGAACATTAGTAGCTTAGTTTATAAAGGATACCATGTGGAGTGACCACTAAAAAACATGGCGCATGACACATCATTGTAATCAACCACTAAAAACATGACACATGATTGTAAATTTAATATACACTAAAGCGTTCCATCGCCAAGAAAATGTATAGTAAACCCTACAAAAATAAGCTTTTTGAAAACTAGATCACCATAAAATGTCTCCATGAATGGAATTCTCCACTAGAATAGTCATAAATAGAAATACACTTCAATTTTTCCATTACCACAATTCACTTTGATAAATACAAAAAAAATACACTTCAAATTATAAACCAAGAAAAAACCCCAAAAAAATATATAGAAAAACCAAAATAATACATGGAAGTATATAACAAACATACATAGTTTTAGCTTCTCATAAAAAATTAGTTCTTCAATCAACCTATAAATTCAAGAGGCATTTAGGGAGATAGATACCCATTAGTGTAAATACTCAGACCTCCACACGTGTAAATTCACCTCGAAACCTGCCTAACCCACACAAATCATAGGATAATAGTAAATCATTATAGTGTTTAAATAATAATGATTATTAATCAAAACCAAACCATTGAAAAAATAGAGAGATGTGATAAATAATACAATTGAAAAAACCAATGGGCATTGGTAGCCCGGTTCACATAGGGAAAAAACAAATGACTGGGCATTGGTAGCATCGTTTACATACAGTTTACATAGGGCACGGAAGGGTTCAAAGTATGCATCAACGGCTAAAACCAGAAGGGCAAGGATGGATACTCTGGATTTTAGGGATGCCTCTATTGCTTTGACCTGGCATAAATTTGGGCACAAGTCTGAACGGTACAGAGGGCGTATTATTGGCTGACCTAGACGTGAAATAAGGCGCTACTAACCCTAGGAGAAGCGCCGCAAAACAATTACATTTTTGTGGTTAGGCTGCCCTGACCCGATGCGATCTTGGGTGAAACTTTGGATGTTACAAAGGGCATCTAGCTGGGCGTATGGGATTCCAGGATGCATTCCTTAGCATTAATTTGCTAGTTAGGCTGATGTTTACATTTAGAAACTGAAAAAGCATGCCATATCTATTTTTGTGAATGAAACTGCCTCAAAATCACACCAAATGTTTATTCAGTCATTAAAAGGAGAAACCAAGATGGGTTCTTTCTTATTTGGTCAACCACTTACTCCAAATCGCACATGCAAAGCTAAATCCACTGATAGGATGAGCAGAGGACCAAGCAAGCTCCAAGATAGATGAATCACAAGAGAAAAGATAAATCTACTGCTACAAAGGACAAAGGAGCAACCATGTTCCAAAATAAAACAACATTACCTGACAGGTAGAGATTTAGAAGAGAAAATAACCCAAAATTCCTCTTAGGTTTTTGAAGAGCTCCTTCGGTTGGATTTGCTTCATGATTTTAGCTTGAGGATGAATGTATGGATCCCCACTTTACCCTTCTTAATATCTAATTGAAGCAGAGGGTTGAATGTTTTTATTTGAGGAAGGCGATTCAACATTCAAGAGAAGAGAACATAAACCTTCCGGGTTTATCTAGGGAGAGGCACTCGAGTATTCAAATCGAAAGTGGAGAAGGAAACACTAAAGGAAGAAAGGTACAGCTTACATGGATTGGTAGATTACTCACATATTTACCAATTTAATTTATTCCTTATTTTTTATTACACAAAAAACGTTTTTATAAACACTGAAAATTTTAAATTTTTATTTGGATAGGAAAATATTACGAGCATAGATTCATTGTTGGCCTCTTTAGGAATGGAAATATTTGAAAAACTTAAAAATATTCCTCCTGAAACATTGGTACAAATAGCTCAACTACAATCCCAAAAAAATCCTCAAACTCTTTGTGCTAATGAAACGATTCGGCGGGAATCAATTGATTATCCATGCTCTCCTAGGTTGAGTAAAGGGTCTAGGAAAAAATAGCAAAAAAATCAAGTAAAGCTACTAAGCAAGGTGTTGAAACTTCTAGTGTGGCTACAACACCTAGAACACAAAATTCTAGTTCTTGTTTCGGTTCCTATACGTCAACGATTGGTACCATAGGTACACAAATTGAGTATGACCGTCTCACTAGTGAAATTAGATGAACAAGTGCTAGGACAACATTCATGGATAGGTTGAAAGAGGCATTTTTTCAAATATTTAGAGATGATTTACATCTCCCATTTTTAAAGATTCCCTTTCACCTCAAGAAGATGGTCATACAAGATATGGAAATAGAATTCGGGGAGGGTTGGTCAGTGAGGAAGGTGCAAAAAGAGATGTCCAAGAATTGTAAGAGGTTTCGGTGCAACCAGTCCAAAAAGATAAAAAAAAAACTTCATCATGATGAGAGGTATAGAAAGAGACCAATGGACATACCTGTGAAGGTATGGAAAGAGTTGGTAAAAATTATGAAAAGTTGGATGCTCAGAGAAAGGATGGCAACGAGAGTATCCAAGTATTGTATTTTCCTTTTAAAATATATTTAAATTTATAAATAGAATTCTCAATAATCATGATTTTTCTAATTATTTTATGTTGTAGGACAAGGGCACGAAGGTCTGATTGGCAAAGATAAATGCCACGCATCGAAGTGGCCAAAGAGGTCTCAAGGCTCTGATTACTAGTTTTGAAAGTATTTACAAATGCCCGTTATTTTGTTTTTTAATTTTTCCTTGTTAATAATAACTGTAATACATCTAATTTGTCCATGTAGCATATTCTTACAGGAAGAAAAGTGCAATCTCCATCCAAATAACATCGAGAAAGAAACAATACAACATAAAAAATTGATCAACTTTATTATTTGGATGGAAACAGAGGTATTTCCCATAGCAACTATATATATTGTCCATATGGCATATTTAAGTTCTAGGATTAAAAGCCCTTCAATATAAGATTTTTTTCCTAATATTGCAATAATAATAATATGCCTATTTAGCATTGTAATGGAAAATAAGAATGGGATTCACCAATTCATTTCTTGCAAATATTAGATTTCTTAACTGTGATATTTAAATAGTGCAATTTTTTGTTAGTAATTTTCCTCTATATGCATCAAAATAATCGAAATTGGCTAGTTCTACTTAGACAGAAATCATAGCAAGTGCAGCATTTACATAATCGTTTTGCAGAGATGACCCATATGTTAAATTTTTGGTATTTTTCAAAATTTTATATAACTTGTGCAATAAATCAACCAATGTACTCAAACAGATGAAGTAAGAGTACAGTCCACCTTAGGAGGTCACATATCAGACACAGGAAGCCCACAAAATTCATGGTTCAGATTAGAATGGTAAGCATAGTCCACAACCTATTCAAGAAAGGTTATCACAGTTTATGGACTAGCCCTAGAGTGCTTACACACGCATGGCCTAGCCTTCAAAGGGCTCTCACAATAGTCATGGTTCATCCCTAGAGGTCAATAGAAGGTTATGGATCATCAAGGGAGAGTCACCATAGTGATGACCCATGTTGGAAACACTGTTAACAGTTGCGACCTAGCTCCAAACAGTCCTAGCTCATTCCAAATAACTCCAACCAATCACAGCCTAGCCAGCAGGAGTTACATAAGTCACGAATCACCTCCAAACTTTGTAAACAAGTCACATCTCATCCAAGGAGGGATAAATAAATCACAATCCAAATTAGAGAACAATAACAACGTCATAACCCATTTTAAAGGGAAGCAAAAATATTGCGATATTCTCATATAAAATAGCAGCAAACCCTAGACAAAGAGCAGATGGTGATGACCCAACAAAAATAGAATCAACAACAACAAAAACATATAATGTCAAGAAAATAATGTGGAAACAGACCCTACGCTTCAAGTAGATGAGCAATAGTAAACCCTACATGCCAAGTAAGAGGAGCAACAATAAACCCTAGATGCCAAGTAAGCGGAGCAACCAACCCTTAGAGTAGTCAAGAATCAAATATCTCTTGTCAAGCCTTCTAAAAGGGTCACACATGGATTATACAGAAGTGCCACCAGGTCGATTCACCCATGTCTAGGGCATCATCAATATGCAACATTGTATTTTCTTTTACACCCTCTGCTTTTAGAGGTAAATGTGTTGCAAGAGATGACACATATCAACGCTTTGATTAACTCTGCATTGAAGTAAGTCTCATGCTTCATTAATGTAGTTTTGGCCTTGCTTTTTGAATGGTTCACATTATAATGGTAAGCATAATCCATAACCTAGTCAAGAAATATTATCATAGTTCATGGCCTAGCCCTAGAGTGCTTACATAGGCATGGCCTATCCTTGAAAGGGCTCTCACAATAGTCATGGTTCAGCCCTAGAGGTCAACAGAAGGTCATGGATCATCAAGTGAGAGTCACCGTAGTCACGACCCATCTTGGAAACATTGTCAACACTCATGACCTAGCTCTAAACAGCCCTGGCTCAGCCCAGATGAGTCTTACCAAGAACAACCTAGCCAACAAGAGTTACACAAGTCATGACTCAACTCCAAACGTTGTAAACACATCATAGCTCAGCCTAGGAGGGATAAATCAATCACAATCCAAATTAGAGAACAATAACAAGGTCAAAACCCACTTTAAAAGGAAGCAAAAATATTGCGATATGCTCATATAAAATAGTAGCAAAGCCTAGATAAATAGAAGATGGTGAGGACCCAACAAAAATAGAATCAACAACAGCAAAAACATAGAATGCCAAGAAAATAATGTGGCAGCAGACCCCGAAAATCAAGTAGATTAGCAATAGTAAACCCTAGATTCCAAGTAAGAGGAGCAATAGTAAATCCTAGATGCCAAGTAAGCGGAGTAACCAACCCTTAGAGCAGACAAGAATCAAATCTCTCTTGTTAAGACTTCTAAAAGGGTCACACATGGATTATACAGAACTCCCACTAGGTCGATTCACCCATGTCTAGGGCATCATCATTATGCAACATTGTATTTATCCTTTACACCCTTTTATTTTAGAGGTAAATGTATTGCAAGATATGACACATATCAATACTTTGATCGCCTCTACATTGAAGTAAGTCTCAAGCTTCATTAATGTCATTTGGGCTTTACTTTTTGAATGCTTTAGATGAGAATGGTAAGTATAGTCCAGAACCTAGTCAAGAAACATTATCATAGTTCATGGCCTAGCCCTATAGCGCTTACACAAAAATGGCCTAGCCTTGAAAGGGCTCTCACAATAGTCATGGTTCAGCCATGGAGGTCAACAGAAGGTCATGGATCATCAAGGGAGAGTCACCATTGTCACAACCCATCTTGGAAACATTGTCAATAGTCACGACCTAGCTCCAAATAGCCTTGGCTCATCCTAGATGACTCCAACCGGTCATAGCCTAGCTAGCAGGAGTTACACAAGTCATGAATCAGCTCCAAACGTTGTAAACAAGTCACAACTCAACCTAGGAGGGATAAATCAATCGCAATCCAAATTTAGAGAACAACAACAAGGTCATAACCCAATTTAAAGGGAAGCAAAAAGATTATGATATGGTCATATAAAATAGCATCAAACCCTAGACAAATAGCAGATGGTGATGACCCAACAAAAATAGAATCAAGAACAGCAAAAACATAGAGTTTCAAGCAAATAAGGTGGCAGCAGACCCTGGACGTCAAGTGGGTTCAAGCAACAGTAAACCCTAGATGCCAAGCAAGAGGAGCAACAATAAACCCTAGATGTGAAGTAAGCATAGCAAAGAACCCTTAGAGCAGTCAAGAATCAAATCTCTCTTGTCAAGCCTTCTAAAAGGATCACACATGGATTATATAGAAGTGTCACCATGTCGATTCACCCCCATCTTGGGCATCATCGATATGCAACATTGTATTTATCCTTTACACCCTTTGCTTTTAGAGTTAAATGTGTTGCAAGATATGACACATATCAACACTTTGATCGCCTCTGCATTGAAGTAAGTGTCATGCTTCATTAATGTAGTTTTGGCCTTTCTTTTTAAATGGTTCAAATTAGAATGGTAAGCACAATCCACAACTTAGTCAAGAAAGGTTATCACAGTTCATGGCCTAGCCCTAGAGTTCTTACATAGTCATGGCCTAGCCTTGAAAGGGCTCTCACAATAGTCATGGTTCAGCCCTAGAGGTCAACAAAAGGTCATGGATAATCAAGGGAGAGTCACCATAGTCAAGACCCATCTTGGAAACGTTGTCAACACTCATGACCTAGCTCCAAACAGCCCTACCTCAGCCCAGATGACTCCAACCAGGCATGACCTAGCCAGCAGGAGTTACACAAGTCATGAGTCAGATCCAAACATTGTAAACAAGTCACAGTTTAGCCCATGAGGGATAAATGAATCACAATACAAATTTAGAGAACAACAACAAGGTCATAACCTAGTTTAAAGGGAAGCAAAAACATTACGACATGCTCATATAAAACAACAGAAAACCCTAGACAAATGGAAGATGGTGACAACCCAACAAAAATAGAATCAACAACAACAAAAACATAGAATGTCAAGCAAATAATGTGGCAGCAGACCCTGGATGCCCAGTAGATGAGCAATAGTAAACCCTATATGCCAAGTAAGAGGAGCAACAATAAACCCTAGATGCCAAGTAAGCGGAGCATTGAACCCTTAGAGCAATCAAGATACAAATCTCTCTTGCGAAGCCTTCTAAAAGGGTCACGCATAGATTATATAGAAGTGCCACTAGGTCAATTCACCCATGTCTAGGGAATCATCAATATGCAACATTGTATTTATCCTTTACACCCTCCGCTTTTAGAGGTAAATGTGTTGCAAGATATGACACATGTCAACACTTTGATCGCCTCTACATTGAATTAAGTCTCATGCTTCATTAATGTATTTTTGGCCTTGCTTTTTGAATGGTTCAGATTATAATGGTAAGGAAAATGCACAACCTAGTCAAGAAAGGTCATCACAATTCATGGCCTTGCCCTAGAGTTCTTACACAGTCATGGCCTAGCCTTAAAAGGGCTCTCACAATAGTCATGGTTCACCACTGGAGGTCAACAGAAGGTCATGGATTGTCAAGGGAGAGTCACCATAGTCATGACTCATCTTGGAAATGTTGTCAACAATTATGACCAAGCTCCAAACAACCCTGGATCAGCCCAGATGACTCCAACTAGGAACGACCTAGCCAGTAGGAGTTACACAAGTCACAAATCAAGTCCAAACGCTATAAACAAGTCACAACTAAGCCCAAGAGGGATAAATCAATCACAATCCAAATTAGAGAATAATAACAAGGTCATAAGCCAATTTAAAGGGAAGCAAAAATATTGCGATATGCTCATATAAAATAGCAACAAACCCTAGACAAATAGAAGATGGTGATGACCCAATAGAAATAGAATCAACAACGAAAAAAACATAGAATGCCAAGCAAATAATGTGGCAGCAGACCCTGGATGTCGAGTAGATGAGAAATAGTAAACCCTAGATTCCAAGTAAGAGGAGAAATAGTAAACCGTAGATTCCAGGTAAGCGGAGAAACCAACCCTTAGAGCAGTCAAGAATCAAATCTCTCTTGTCAATCCTTCTAATATGGTCATGCATGATTTATACAAAAGTGCCACCAGGTCGATTCTCCCATGTCTAGGGCATCATCAATATGGAACATTGTAGTTATCCTTTACACCCTCTACTTTTAGAGTTAAATGTGTTGCAATATATGACACATATCAACACATTGATCCCCTCTACATTGAAGTAAGTCTCATGGTTCATTAATGTGGACTTTTGAACTCTGATCATGAGCAAGTTTGCATGTTTAAAATTTTTTGGCTAACCTAAAAGTCCAACTAGGTGCAACCTAGTTGGTAATAGGACTGATTATACATTATAACCTAATTCAAATTTCATTTCATGGCATTTTATTTAGTAACGTTGGTCAATAAAGTTGAAGTTGATTATTCAGACATACAGTCTCAGGTTTTCTTACTCAAATGATTTTAAGGATGCAGAAGATCACTAAATTGAAGAACCATTTCAGCCTTCTATTTCTAAACTTCTACTTCCAAAGAATCTTGGCCTGCTACCTATTATGGATCTTTTTGGTGTATGTACTAGAGAAACAGTCTTCTGTAGTCAACAAAAATCATGTCCTGTAGAAAGGTCCATCTAGAAGATTTATTGGAGGATAGTTTTAGTGATACAATTAGCCATACATCCAGCATCATATGTTCATATTCTACAACCTGTAATTATATCACGATGACATTTATATGCTTCTGAAGGCACATATGTTGTATTATCTTTTCTTCCCTGGTTGACAATCTAGGGATTGGGACCTAGATATTTTAGGAACATAAGAAAGAGATAAAAAATTGGCCTCATCCATACTAACACAGTTGTATGTACTAGAGAAGCAGTCTTCCCAATTCTGTAGTCAACAAAAATCATGTCCTACTGAAATTTAGAACCTTTATTGGAGGTTAGTTTTAGTGATACAAGTGTCCATATGTCCAACATCATCTCTTCATATTCTACAACCTGTAATTATATCACAACGACATTTATATGCCCTGAATCTATTTATTAAGGAACATATGTTGCATTATCTTTGCTTCCCTGGTTCACAGTCTAGGGATTTGGACCTAGAGATTCCAAGAACATCAAAAAGAAATAGTCATATGTTCAAGGGTTTTGAGATAAATCTAATACCCGTAGCTAACATAGAGTTTGATATACACTTATTTTTGGTTTCATATGATTTGTACACCTTAAAACGCTTCTATTATATTAATAGAGGATATATAACTACATGTATACATTTTTTTCCATATAACACCATTATGCAGCTGAGCATTTTCAATAGAATTCAACAACATTGTTTTTAGTAGATTTCTACAATAGAATTTCACAACATGATGGTAGTTACTTCGAGTGCTGCTAGAATTAAATAAGATTATTAGAAAATATGAGTTTGCATGGCTCAAAATGAAGAGACACATTGGATATGAATGTCCCTTTGAAAAATGACAAAAATTCTCTTTGAAAAAATGCATAAAAGGAAAAGTAAAAAGAAAAACAAATTCCTGTAGATTGAAATCCGGAAATGGTGGTCTAATGGAACACCAATTCAGAACTTCTAATGGACAATATGGTGATGTTGTAGTTTGGGCCTTGATTTTTGCATGGTTCACTTAGACAGAAGGGATGGTTGTGAGAGTTATAGCAAGTAGACATGAAAGTCCATGCACTTTTGTTGTTTACCCTTAACTGATTTTTGATAATGTTCCAGAATAAGGTGTAGTGGCAAATACCACCTTGTTTTCCATGTCCATGATAGCATAGTGAAAGTATGCCAATTGGTCTAAATATAGTTTATACTTGATATAACATATGCATGCTCAACAAGCTTTCAGCTTATTTGGTAGCACTGGATAGTGAATTTTGAAGATGATTGTTTGCATCGTTCTTTTGCATCATGATTGGAATTTGGATAGTTAAGTGAAATTTAGTGCTTAGAAAAATATGGATTCTTTCATTTTGACTACTTTTAGGCCTCAAACATTTGACTGAATCTTGGCAAAGAATGGTTTGATATGCCATACTTAAGGTCTTTTTGGATAACTTACACAGGCCACTTCCATCTTGTGGCATTGGCATTGGCATTCCACAGATCTTGTCTGATAGATTGCATTCCAACCCCACAAAAAATAACAATTTCCAGCGTTTTGAAATGGACTTAGGCCTGGAGAGCAATATTTCCTTTTGATGCAATACCTCTCCAACTTTAGGATACCGTATTCAATAAAGTCTTCAATCATAATTTATTCTTCAAATATTTCAGGTGATCTACTCAGGGATTTTGAAGACTGGTGATGATTTGTTTGTCTCATATCTTTAGATCTAGAGGGTATACTGGATATCAAAGAATCACAAGGATTAATGCTCTGTGTGATGTGCTCGCTTTTGCTCGAATATAGTAGAATGTTGTCAAAGTTTGTTGGATATCAATGATTCTAAGTGGAATCTTTACATTTTTTTATTTTATTTTTATTATCTAAGTTTCATAGATATCCGCAAGAGAACAAAGTTTCAATCATTGTTTAGAAGATAGGTAACTTAACTTAGGAAGATTAGCCAATGGCTTGGGATAACTAGCCTTCATAGGCAGCAGCAATTGCAAAATGGGTAGAGGCAAATATCTAGTGGCAGCAAATTAACAAAGGTCCTATGAAGCTTTTGGAAATACTATTCTATAGGAATATGTACGTATCAAGCAAAAGATACAGCTGAAGAAATTTCCTACTGTACAGGCGACAATTGCACTTTTGGTCTTCTAGTTTACTTTAATTTCTTGTGGGACATGTTGTCCATTGATTCTTTTGCTGAAACTTATTTGCTAATGTGAACTTACACTGCAACTTTCTGATGGCTATAGTCATTACGCCAAACATTCACTTAAGATTAGTGAGATTAAGTTGTATCACATTGGATACCATTGTCCACTATGTAATGTGTAAGAGGAGCTAAAATCAACATGAAGTTACAACCTTCTTGAATATTACTTGATTAGAGACTGTCAAATTAAGTCTCAGAATATAAAATGATGCAGAAGTTGGAAAGGATGATTACAAGAAATTGGGGATATTTATTTAAATAGGCACAGGTCGTTTTTAGGTTTAGATTCTAGAATATTAAAAAATAATTACACAGAGATGCATGATCAGAAACAAACTAAAAGTCGTATTAAATAAAGTGCAAAAATATAGCATTCATAGCAAAAAGGAAAACTACTCCCAATCAAAATGTCAATTGTTCCCTTGGTTGACTTTGGGCATGGTTTTTCTCACAACCTTCTTCACCTATAATTCCTTACAATCATACTAATTGACTGATGTAGATTTTCCTTCTCTAATATTGGGCTTCCAGACTTTAAGTGGGAGAGATTTGCTAGCCAACTGCAATCTGCCTTGAATATTTGTCAATCATTTTAAATGGAAACTGTTGTAGGTTTAGTGTGACTGTTTGAACCATATGTGATTATCATTATGGATTTTGACTACATTTTTGGTATGGTAGAGTATGATAATTGGTGGTATCTCTTACAACTAGACAAGTGGTATTTAACATAGTTGTATTTGATTCTACAAATATATGCAATTCCATTAATCCACAATGATTGTTGCCAGATTTTGGGCCAAAATTTTCCCTTGAGGAGTTGAAAAAGAGCCAATTTGTAGAATATTTAGACTAGGGCTAAATTTTTTAAACAAATTGTGGAATATCTGGCTCAAGTGGAGATATATTTGTCGATTGGCATAATTATAGTTGTAGCTCTATAAATACCTCAAGGGGGTATTGTACATGCCATATAAGCTTTGCCATGATCTTACTTTTTTTTTCTTAGAGTTATAGCAAGTAGACATAAAAGTCCATGCACTTATGGTCTTTATCCTTAACTGATTCTGGATAATGTTCCAGAATAAGGTGTAGTGGCAAATACCAGCTTGTTTGCCATGTCCAATGATGGTCCTATTTGGATTCTATGAACCATCCTGGGGTTTCGTTCCATTGGAGAATGTACAATTTGGGTAACTTTTCCCATTATTATCCCAATTGATAGTATTAAGGTGGAACACTTTTGTCTGCTTACCTTTAAATCTAAGTTGCAAACAACCAGAGCTAAACACGGGCTTTAAATTTCATGATTGAAACTGAACTCTCAGTCACATTGAAAACCTAAGGATCATGCTTTGGTTTTCCCTTTCTGAAGTCATTAAACTGCACTTGTTGGTTAAAGGAGGGCCGCTTTGCAGTGATTCAAAAGTACTTTAACTATCACATCACTGAGTTTCTAGTGTAGTTCATTCTCACTTGTCTTAACTTTTAAGGCTTCGGTTTGAATTTTCAGATTCCTACTGTGGTTCCTTCCATTGGATAATCTAGTCATTTGGGTAAATTTTCCCATTAGCTACCTAATCTTCCGATATAGCATACAAGAAGGAAATTGTAAGACATGTTGCATGCAGCATTGAGAAACAAGTTGGATCTTTATGAATAAGTTCACTCATAAGCGTCACATCTAAAGAGAAGATGTCACCACCAAACTTATGGGAATGACAGAATATTAATGATAGGCTTGATGGCAAGGTACTCCCCTCTCATCCTACATGCCTTGCTGTTGCATACGTTGTTGATCCTAGTGCCTTGAGTAACCTCATATTGTAATCTCTTAATAGTACTTTCTAGACCTCCAGGGATGTCAAGAAAAGACTTCTTCTTGCTATAGTTCCTACTACTAATGTTCCAAAACCTCGAAGAAGACCAGAGACCCCATCTTCTTTTACTGTATGCTTGCACCCTGCTAGACCATTCATATGGGCTAACTCAGCTCTTGCCACTTCAATTTGTGTCATCACAATTGATATAGGGTACAATATAGATGACACAGTAGAAAAGAGAACCGCTCCCAATCAAAATGTCAATTGTTCCCTTGGTTTACTTTGGGCATGGTTTTTCTCACAACCTTCTTCTCCTATAATTCTTTACAATCATACTAATTGAATGTTGTAGGTTTTCCTTCTCCAATATTGGGCTTCCAGGTTTTGAGTGGGAGAGATTTGCTAGACAACTGCAATCTGCCTCGAATCTTGTTCAAACACTTTAAATGGAAACTCTTGTAGGTTTAGTGTGACTGTTTGAACCATATGTGATCATCATTATGGATTTTGACTACATTTTTGGTGTGGTAGAGCATGATAATTGGTGGTATCTCTTAAAACTAGAAAAGTGGTATTTGATTCTACAAATATCTTCAATTACATCAATCCACAATGATTGTTGCTAGATTTCAGGCCAAAGTTTTCCCTTGAAGAGTTGAAAAAGAGCCAATTCGTAGAATATTTAGACTAGGGCTAAATTTTTAAAGCAAATTGTAGAATATCTGCCTTAAGTGAAGATATATTTGTCGATTGGCATAATTATAGTTGTATATTAGTAAATACCTCAAGGAGGTATTGTACATGCCCTGTAAACTTTTCCATGATCTTACATTTGCTTTCTGAGAGTTATAGCAAGTAGACAGAAAGTCCATGCACTTTTGTTGTTTACCATTAACTGATTTTGGATAATGTTTCAGAATAAGGTGTAGTGGCAAATACCAGCTTGTTTTCCATGTCCATGATGGTCCTATTTGGATTCTCAGAACCATCATGGGGTTTTTCTCCATTGGAGAATGTACGATTCGGGTAACCTTTCCCATTATCAGCCCAATTGATAATATTAAGGTGGAACACTTTTGTCTACTTACCTTTATACATAAGTTACAAACAACCAGAGTTAAATGTGGGCTTAGAATTTCATGATTGAAACTGAACTCTCAGTCACATTGAAAACCTAAGGATCATACTTTGGTTTTCCCTTTCTAAAGTCATTAAACTGCACGTGTTGGTTAAAGGAGGGTTGCTTTGCAGTGATTCAAAAGCAGTTTAACTATCACATCACTGAGTATCTGGTGTAGTTCATTCTTAGTTGTCTTAAATTTTAAGGCTTCAGTTTGAATTTTCAAATTCCTACTGTAGTTCCTTCCATTCAAGAATGTAGTCATTGCCCATTAGCTACCTAATATTCTGATATAGAATCCAAGAAGGTAGTTATAAGACATTCTACATGCATCATTGAGAAACAAGTTGGATCTTTATGAATGAGTTTACTCATAAGTGTCATAGCTGAAGAGAAGATGTCACCACCAAACTTATGGGAATGACAGAATATTAATGATAGGATTGATGGCAAGGTACTCTCCTCTGATCCTACATGTCTTGTTGTGGCATACGTTGTTGATCCAATTTCCTTGAGTAACCTCATAGTGTAGTCTCTTAATAGTACTATCTAGACCTCCAGGGATGTCAAGAAAATACCTCTACCTACTATAGCTCCTACTACTAATGTTCCAAAACCTTGAAAAACACTAGAGACCCCATCTGCTTTTATTGTATGCTTGCACACTGCTAGACCATTCATACAGGATAACTCAGCTCCTACCACTTCAATTCATGTCTTCACAATTGATATAGGGTGCAAGATAGCTGACACGGTAGAAAAGAGAACTGCTCCCAATCAAAATGTCAATTGTTCCCTTGGTTGACTTTGGGCATGGTTTTTCTCACAATCTTCTTCTCCTATAATTCCTTACAATCATACTAATTGACTGTTGTAGGTTTTCCTTCTCCAATATTGGGCTTCCAGACTTTGCATGGGAGAGATTTGATAGCCAACTGCAATCTGCCTTTAATCTTTGGAAAACACTTTAAATGGAAACTGTTGTAGGTTTAGTGTGACTGTTTGAACCATATACGATTATCATTATGGATTTTGACTGAATTTTTTGTATGGTAGAGCATGATAATTGATGGTATCTCTTACAACTAGACAAGTGGTATTTAACATAGTGTGGTTACACAAGAAGAATAATAGACTTGAACATGTAGTAATAAAGAAAATCAGCTTGGTTTTTATTACCACCCTCCCACAAATTTGGAATGCAAATGGATGGAACTTGCAACATGCATCTAGTTTCTTTGACCACTTTGTAGTTAGGCAAAGTACTCATGTACGAAATGGAATGTCAAACAAGTAATTAACTCTACAAATTACTCATGTAGAAAATGCTAACCAAAGTAATTAAATCTTAAAGATGTTGAAATCTGAATTCCATGTGTATATACTAAAATCCTAATGAGGAATAAACATATTTGTAATTGAATTTGAATGAATGGTAAAGTATTGGTTGGTTTTGTAGTTTTGTATTATACATGTTGGTCTATAATATGACACCTTTAGTCTCAATTGGTATTGTTTTGATTCCACTATGATAAAATCCCTAATGTTGTAAAGCATTATTAAATAAAGTGGATCAAACTTTTGGCTTATCCTTGTTAAAAACCGAGCATCTTCACTGATGTTGATTAAGTTTAGATAACATAGATTTTTTTTTTTTATAAATAAAATCATATTAGTTGAACTTTCACAAAAGATAGACTAGACAACTTTCATAGTTTTGTTTTGATTCAGAAAGAATCATGTTAAGTTCAACTTTCACTTGAGATGGTAAAGTTCAAGTTCAATGTTTCTTCAATAACTCTAAAAGTAGTTAGCATATATTTGAAGAAGAATTTTGCCTAAACAATATATTGTCTTGTAAAGCATAATTTATTTTATTCATTCTATATGTTATCACGAGCCATTCTAAGTTGATACTCATATGGGTAGGCTTGTTCTCTTCTCAAGTTACATGGGTCAGCTAATGGCATTTCAGGGTTTGGTTCCTTGCCTCTACGTTTTCTTCTATTGTGATATGAAAATGTATGGTGTACATGTGTGTGTATGTATGGTTGCAGATACACTTTATATGTGTGGTTACTATCTGTTGATGAGATGATGTTTATATTCATGGTTGGAAAACTCGTGAGAATGCATAAATGATCAAACTAATATTTGCAATATAATGCAGAATATGCATTATGTAATGAAATTGTGACTAATGTTTTAAATTGATTATTTCTTGGTATTTGCAGAAAAACGATGAAGATGGCGTAGCTGATGATACTGTTTATATTGCCACCGATGTACTAACAAGAGATATTAATGATAATGATACAATTGGATCAAATGCAAATGATGATGGATATGATGTTGGGATAGAGGATGAGGATGAGGATGAGGATGATGGTAGACATTAATGCTACTATTGAGACTCTGGATGTTTTTTTCTTTCTCCATACTACTAGACACATATTGTTATTTTTTAGATTATCCAAGATCATAGTACATTTTGGGTCATTTTGATTTGTCATTATCCAAGCTCATAGTACATTTTGATTCTGATTTGTAGATATATAAACTTGGATTACTATTGATAATTTTGATTTTTAATATTTCTTGTAATATTGATATTTTCACTATATATTGTCTATTGTTCTTTTAACCTTAATACGATTATTTGTATGATAGATTATTGATGTGGTGATGTTTTATAATTTCACTTATTTTGAATGAAAGATGATGCCGATGTTATCATTATTATATTTTATATTTATATATATTGGAAGTTGTTGATGATATTTTAATGGAAAATTAATATTAATGTTTTGGATAAATGTTGCATGTTTATGTAAAATTTATTCATAAATGCTATGCAATTAATCTCAATAATTGTATCTACAATTAATTTGAATGTTTCATTATGTTATTTAATAACTATGAAGTAATGATAAATGAGAACTATTGAAATGAATGAATAATTATAATAATTTGATATAATAAATATAAGAGCACACAATTGGATATGGTTGTAGGTGTTAAATAACAAGTCTAACGTGGTGCCAATAAGAAAACAAAAACATGAGATAAAACAGATGCCCACTATGTTCTAGATCTAGAAGCAACATTGGATGCAAAACTTGGCGCTAAGTTGGAAGTCAATTTTGATGCTATTTTGGATGTCAAA
This sequence comes from Pseudotsuga menziesii, assembly GCA_001517045.1. Taxonomy (NCBI): domain Eukaryota; kingdom Viridiplantae; phylum Streptophyta; class Pinopsida; order Pinales; family Pinaceae; genus Pseudotsuga; species Pseudotsuga menziesii. The sequence continues at coordinate 162,463 of LPNX011204772.1, forward strand.
GTAGAAGCCGAAGTAGAAGTTAAACTAGTGTCCAACAAAGGAGCAAAATTGGATGTTAAATGAGAAGCTAAATTAGGGCTCACGACAAAGCAAAATAAGAAGAAATCCTAAGACTTAAACAAGAAGCAAAATGTGGCGCTAGTGTGGGAGTAAAAGTGGACAAAAAATTGGATGCTAAAGTAGTAGCAAAACATGGTGCTAATGTGGGCATAAATAGAGATGCAAAACTAGACATTAAAAAGGATGCAACACTTGGCGCTAATGATGAAGCCAAACATGGCATTGATATGGTAACAAAATAAGATGTTACTTTGGATGCAAAACATGATGCTATATAGGAAGAAAAATATGGTGCAACAATAGAAGAAAAATTTGGCGCCATTTTGGTATCAAAACGCAATGCAAAAAAGGAAGCAAAAATTGGTGCAAATTTGGAAGTGAAAATTGACGCATATTTGGAAGTAAAATGTGGTGCAAAATGGGATGCTAAAGTTGTAGCACAAATGGATGCAATATTGGATGCTAATTTGGATGAAAAAATGGTGCTAATGGGGATTCCATTTAGGAAGCAAAAGTAGGCGCTCTCTAGGAAGCAATAGCAGATGCTCTCTAGGAAGCAAAATAGGACGTTATTTAGGAAACAAAGTTGGACGTTATTTTGGAAGCAAAAACATAGACGCTATTTTGGATGCCATAAAGGATGCTATTTAGGATGCAAGAAAATAAACTTTTTTAGACGCTTTAAGTTTTGTCCATGACGCATCCCATTTAGTGTCTAGTTTGGCCACTCAATTTTAAAAAAAATTACACTAAAAAGGGATGCTAAATGGGATGCTAATTCTAGGATTTTTTGTAGTGGATCAACAATGCTCTTCCTTATGGTCTCCTGACAAAATATTCAACAAAAAGCTCTTTCTTCTCGTGGCTTCATCCACGCATAGAGCTGGGAAAATTTCCTCTTCACTATGTGCAACTCCCAATATCTTCTCCTCAGTTCCTTCCCTCACTAGCTCTCCACCATGGGAAGACTTCCTCCACATGCAAAGCTCTTCACCGCGAGATCTCACCTCCTCCTCCGCAAGCTCCTCTCTTCATTGTGGGCCCTCCCCTCTTCTGGTGCAAGCTCCTCCATTCACTGCGGGACCCTTCATGACTCGACAGTGGAATTCCTCCACTACCTCACCTCCCTATGACCTCACCTCTCCATCAGCTCTTTAAATCCATACAGTTTTTTCACAAGAATATTATTGGAAGCCTCTGGTATATATCCCTTCTCAATGCAGAGCACTCAACAACCAAATGACATCCATGATCTCTGATCATAGGCTTCAGTTTTCCAGCAGCGATAATTAGTAGGCTCACCTCTCTATCATCTCAGGCGACGACTCTCTTCATTAGGTGGCTAGTGACTCAACATCATCCACCTCTGTGCTCTCTTCTACACACTCAATGATGGATGGTTCACATCAGAGACATATTACTCAAAGAAACACCAAATTAACATGAAAGAAGTGAAGCTCATTAATCAAGAAACACCATAACACCAAAGTATTGAAGCTTATTAATCAAGAATGAGGAAATTACATGATTGTCCTCAACCCTACGAGAATACTTTCTACATTAAGTATTCCAACCATGCACTATATGCTTCATATACTTTATGAAATAATTTGCATGAGTAAAACACCTGTAGGTTATAACAGTTATGAAAAAATTTGAGTAAACACATTAGTTTAGTTGTCATTATTAACACCTTTTAAATTTTGAGAGACTAACAAAACATAAACTGTTTTGACTCTTGGAAATCGATGTAAAACATTGCCCCTTTTAGAATTCCATAACCCTGAATAGTGTTAAAGATTATAAAAGATAGAGGTGAAGCATAAAATGGTGGAACAAAATGGGCATAGTGATTTCCTTCTCATTATTAGACTAAGTATAAATAGCAAACTTGACATAAAAATACTATATGTGAATACCATAGGTCATCAAATACCATGGGTCACCTAACCAAATAATTAACTACATGTGAGATTACATTTTCCAACACACCCCCTTAATCTCAACTCTTAGTACATCTTCAACACTCTCTATGCCAAAAGATGCTTGTTGGTCTATGTATTAGCTAGGCTTACATTTCAATTAAAAAACAACATCTTCACTTTCTTCCTTGAAGTGTAGTTGGACTTCCTCTTCTTTCTCTCTAGATCTTGATGCTAAGTAGTTGCTCTTGTTCAGGTTCTGGAACATAGTGCAAGTCTTCTTCTTCTATTTCAACATGATTTTTCTAGTTGTCATCTTTACCTCCACAGTTAACATTTTTGTTAGAGAAAATATGATTATATTTTAGCTTTTCTTGGAGAGAATTCACATTTTGGTGTTACTCATCAATACTAGCTACTTCATTATTGACTTCTTCATTTTCTTGTACCCACTGTGCATCCTTCATTGCTTCTTCAAAAATTGTGGGTTGAGAAGAAAACAAAGCATACTGTAGATGCTCATCACTAACATGAGTATGTTCATAGATCTCCCTGTAACTTTTGGTTTTCTTGTTTCGGGGTGGACTGACTGTAGTTGTTTCTTTTATGCTGCTATCAACTGGTTGTTGCTCATTCTAAGCAACTGTTGCAGCTTTTATGCTACTATCAATTATCTCTTGCTCAGAGAGACTATCACTCACATCACTGAGTACTACTACATTGACAAGTTTGTTTTCAATGTCAAAGATCACTGGATCCACAATAACAGCCGCAGAAACATAGTGTTCTTGAATGTCTTCCACTTCACTGTGGGAGCATGACTTCCAAAGTCATCTTCTTGTACAATTGGATCTTCACTAAATACTTCTTTTAGTATATTCCATGCTTTTTTTGGAGTATGAGCTTCTACAATATAATGAAATAGTGAATAGTTTATATTGTCTTGTATGAGACATAAGAAAACAACTTGCCTTCTTTCTTTTTGGAATTCAGTCAAAGTTTTATATGAACTTAGATCTGTAGGATCTTCTTCAACTACTACATGCCACAATTCTTGTAATTTTAACAAATTACTTACTTTGACTGCCCATACATCATAATCATCTCCATCAAATGTTGTCCATAACCCTTTTGGTGTTAAGAGATTTCTTTCCTTTTCAATTTAAGATCAGATCTATGGGTGTGTGTGCTTTCCACTATGTGAAAAGGCTTACCCAAGACAATAAAGAATGGATCAAGGCATGGGCTATGTGCCATGTTAAAGATTACAAAAGATAGAGACGAAACATAAAATGGTGGAACACAATTGGTATAGTGATGCCTTCTTATTATTTGAATGAGTTTAAATAGCAAATACACCATAACAACAGTATGGGTGAATACCATAAGTCAGCAAAAACCATGACTGACCTAATGGACTAATTAACTACAAGTGAGATTACATTTTCCAACAAATATGAAAGTGTCTACCTCTTCAAAATTTGAAGACTATGAATACTCTGTCTCATTGAAATTCGACAGGATTGATAGGATGAGAACTCACCGAGTATATACCCTTTAAAAAATAAACATGCCAAAAACAAGGTAATAGATACCACTTCAAGATTTGATGGCTCAGTTAGTGTGGCGGTGAAATTTGATGGCTCAGTCAGTGTGCGGTGAAAGTGGTGGAACTAGTCAGTGTGGCGGTGAAAGTGGTGAAACGGCTCTTCAAGATATCTGCGGTCATACAATGCCGTGGAATAATTAATTCCAAGACGAATCCTATCTCATTTGAGATTAGGTTTTCCAAATATTCTTATGCCAATGTGGACACTCGCATTATGTGGGATCGTTGGGTCTGGGAGCATCTCGATCGCTCATTAATTTGAATTTTACACCTTCCACTCACAAATTCAACCCATGCGACAACTATTGAGTGCTGCTGCATATAAATGTATAGATAAACAATCAAGCCATAAGCAATGGGATCGAAATCACCTCCCATTGAACTTCGATCGAAATAACTTCTATTCGATTTTTATGAAATTAATTGAAACTATCCAAATAACCTCTAAAATAACTCACAAGATTGAATTTATTTATGAAACTATTGAATTTACCTGTGATTGAAACACTTCAAAACCAGCTCTAGATTTTATTTACTGTGCACAGTTTTCTTAAACTTGGTCCATCTCAGCTCTCCATTTATGCATACTGATTAAATAAAATAAAATTATCAAACCCCACTCCACCATGACATTTGAAATAATATTTATTCTGTTTTACTTTTACTTTTTCATTTTTTCTAATTTAATAGTCATCATTCATCATTCAATTCGGTTATGTAATCTATTATTAAATTTAAATGAATCGTTTTTATATATTTATTTTAAAATTAAAATATAAATATTATATTATATCACTTCAATAATATAAAATATTATTACTACTTTTTGTCGTCAAAAAATAATAATATTCTATTCTTACTTTTTAATCATCAAATCTTTGCTAAATATATTTATTATTATTTTGTACTCTCTGTCTACTCCATTATACAGAAACTTCATCATAATCATACTTGATTGTCTACCACAGTCCAAGGTTGTCAAATATTAAATGTATTTATCATTATTTTGGACTTTCCGTTTTTCTCGTATAGGTACGTAATTAGTAGATATGATGAGCAGTGGAATGTCTAGCAGAAACTTTTCCATAATCATACCTAATTGTCTATCACACTGAAGGTTGTCAATTATTAAATGTAATTTAAATATATTTATCACTCTTTCGGACCCTCTGTTTTTCTCGTATACGTAATTAGTAGATATAATGAGAAGTGGAATGTCTAGTAGAAACTTTTCCACAATCATCCCTGATGGTCTATCACACTCAAAGGTTGTCAAATATTAAATGTATTTTAAAGGTCTTTATCATATTTTTGGACGGAATAACCTATTGACTCGACCATTTTGCACCAATAGTACGACCAAGGCTTTATTTAGGTGGCGATGGTGCTCTGCTGAGCGTTTAAGCTGGGACAGTGCTCTGTTGAATGTTGAATTGGTGTAAATGGTCGAGTCCTTTCAGCATTGAATTGGTGTAAATAATCATATCGATAGGTTATTCCTTTTGGACTCTCTGTTTTTCTTATATACATCAAAACTCATAATGAGATATGATGACAAGTGGCATGTCTAATCCATTAAATAGAAACTTTCCCATAATCATAGGATGAGAAGTGGAATGCCCAATCCATTAAATAAAAACTTTTCCACAATCATACCTGATTGTCTCTCACACTCGTCAAATCTTAAAATAATCAGATGGTCAATTTACGTGCAAAGGCCCTGTAACGGTCTGTCGTGCTGTATCATGTAGCATGTTGTTTTGTTACGTGCAAAGGCCCTGTAACGGTCTGTCGTGCTGTATTATGTAGCATGTTGTTATGTTGCGAGAAGGATAAAAGACAACTATAACGCGCCGCTTTTTCCGGCGAAATTTTTGTCAAAATCCGTCAAAATTCTTGCTGTAAATTTTTGTTTTCGTGATTTTGCGAATTTACTAAGTATATAGGCCTGCCTTATAGTAAATCTGGGATTTTAAAACTACCCAGATAAATGAAATTACAATTTACAATTTAAATTCTTGAAATTATGATTTTGAAATTCGTTTGCCGGATTCCGGCTGGTTGGGGGCGTTTTGGTTAGCGCGTAGACTACTCCTGTTGTTATGATGTAATGTAACAATCATATCGAAAGGGAAAAAAAAAATAGATTTTGGAAATTTGGAATGGTCGAATGAACTTTTATGTCTCCATTTTATCGTTGATAAATTATGTTTCAATATTATTTAGGAGGTTTAGTTAATTCGTGTGTTCTATATTACTTGTATTTCTTTTTTTTTAATTTTTTTAAAATGTGGTTCACCATTTGTTAGAGGGCTACTCCACGGAAAATTCCAATACCTGATATTCAAACTGAATCAACGTATGATCAGCTCATCATTCACAACATTTATTACAAAGGGCTCCACAAGAGCATCATGTCACTTACAAGAGTAGAACCTGGGTGGGGAGGGTAACATTCATTCCTCCCAACCACCCAAGCTACATCCATTTGACATTATTACTTGTATTTCTTGTTTGGCCGTGGCATCTGCATTGCCAAAGATTAATGTTCATTCCATGAATATAATGTTCAAACTTAGTTGATAAAGAGGTAAAAGTAGGAAAGAAGAAATAAATTTATGGAAGTTAGTACTAATGGTCCATGGATGTTTGTAAAGGTTTTAGGTTTTTTATTAGTTATTTATTGTATTTAAGAGGTGTATTTTAGAGTATATTAGGGGAGAGATGTGTAATTCTTTGACAGTCTATCTTAAAGTTGATAAATGTTTTTTATAAAAAATAATAATAAAATATTATTAAAAATACTTTGTTACTTAAATTAAATTTAAATTATTTAAAATTACATATAAATATAACAATATAAATTAGATAAACTAAAATCATAAAATTAAATTACACATTTTTATTATAAAAAAGGTTTGCAACTTAATAGATTTGATTTCTTGATATTTGATAGATCTCTTTTTAAATAAATCTATGCTAATATTATTTACAAATCTATATAACTTTATAGATATTAAAAGATTTAAATTATTTAGATAAATTAAAATTGTTTTATATATAGATATTAAAATATTAAAATTATTTAGATAAATTAAAATTATTATAAAACAATTTTTTTAAGTTGTGAAGTTAATATGGATTTATATTGATGTGCTTTATTTATATATATATATAAAACTAATCATGCAATGGAGCTTACTAAAAACGTAGTACAAAACAAAATTTCCACATACTTTTTTACATCATAATTTTCATACGTATTTATATATTATCAACATGGTTTTACTTTTCTATGAAATGTGATTCTAAAATTTATTGAATTTAAAATAAGTATTTTTTTATTAAGTGAAAACGATGAACCTGTTTATTAAGTGCAAAGTCATATCACAACTACTGTCAGCGTCTACTGATCCTTTTATTTGTAACCACATTTTGTTTACTGAAGCTTTTTATCACTAAAAACATATGGCCAGCTATTTATTTGCTTTTGCGGTGGTGATGCTGAGAATCTGGTCCGCCAGGGATCTCTCTTTTGCTGTATAATATTTTACGTTCTATCGCTCTATCTGTTGATGACAATATTATTGACCCTCCATTTTCGCTTCCAGTTTCGCCAACCGTACCACTCTGATTGTAACCGTTATCCTGAAATTAGGCGTTTTTGACAAATAAAAAAGAATCACAAGAAGAATAACGTTTCAGAATACAAATAATGTGTAAATAATAGCATTTCAGAATGCAAATAATGTGTAAAAAACCTGAGGCACAGTTTGTTCATGCAGAGTCGAGTGTTTATCAGCAACTTGATCATTTATTTCCCTGTAATGCTTTGCGGCTACAATTTCCTGCTCTCTATTTCCTGTTTATTTAATTGATATATCAAAGAAAAGCACCACAGATATTAAGAAGGGATATCAAAACGGATTAAACAAATATAATTTAAAAACTCTTGATTGCATCCAGAAATGTGATGTATCTTATCATGATCATATTTACAAGTACAATTTGTAGCCAAGTGTAATATGCATAATTTTATATCTATTAAAAAATCATAAAATGCTAAACATGATTTATATATATACAAGTTTCTTGAGTCAGAGGTTAAACAGACATTAAATCTAGTTTAGCTTCGTACGAATGATCATAGCGTTTAAATTAATTCTAAAGTATAACCTTCGAATGCATATAAGTGGCCAACAAAGTTACGACTCAAATTATTTTTATTGAAATCCAAAGCTAAAACTAAATCTACACTAATACGATAATCGTGTCTCCAGTAGTGAAAAAGAACCCTACTTGTAAAAGCGGTGATAGAGCTCTGAGAACGGTCAGGGTGCATTGCTATTTCAAAAAGCGCAACAATAACAAGTATCGCCAAGGTGAGAGTTGCAATGTATCTAAGCTGCTTCGCCATGATTTCTAAAGTTATTTTCAAACTGTTGGGATCATGCGGGGGAAGACATTCAATTTATACATGGCAAAATAGCACTGTAGTAGGGATGTCCTTGTCAAATTTGCTTGCTCTGTCAGCCATGGCGTCTTTATCCAAATATCAACTGAAATTTCGTTGTCTCCTTCATCGCTTCGGAAATCTATGTAAATACAAAGATAATCCAATGCCGTTTCAGGCATCAGCTATTCTTTCCATCCTTTTCCCTTATATAAATCATAGGAGAAATCCACTCTTGCATAGCACTAATGAGTGTGCTTTAGCCACTAATGAATGTTCGCTATTCTGAAATGCTTCACCGCCGTGTAAAGGCCATCTTACTTGCCATATAAGGGCATAAGGTGACACATGGGAAACAAAAGGGGGCGGTTGCTGATAAATTATCCACCATGAAATATTTATATATGCTAAGGTCAACTTGTTTAATATATTAAATAAAGTCTATGAAGTAATTGTTAAAGATATTAATGTTAAGAGGCAGAGATTAAGAATTCTATTCAGCTAACTTCTGCAACCAGAAAAACTATAAACTGTCCAATACCATAAGTTGTCCATTTTTCATACAACCATAGAGCAATTGACATTAGAGAAATACATGAACTATCCAACAGAAACCCATCCATTAATTTTTAAATATTATCGTTTACTTTCTTCCTTTTTATAGCGTTTTCAGCTATCAAATGTGTTCCAAAATGCACAATTACGATTAAACAAATTCTGAGAGGTCAAGCGAGCATTAGCTTGTGTTTAATGACGTAAAATATGTGATGTGACTGTCGTGGACAGTTAGTGACTTGACGGAAGCATTGTATGGGATGTATTCTACGCCTATCCATGTTTTCTTTAAACGATGGATAGGAGTAAGGTCTATTTTAATATGTTCGTTGCTGGCATGCGTATCAATGCTCTCATGTTGTTATGTGTTTATTTATTTTTTAATTGAAAATTGAAAATAAAATAAAAAATTTATAGGCTAGTAAAAACTAAGTAGACACAACATTATTGACTTGCGGAACTATATCATACACGTCATGTATCACTGTTTTCTTGTAAGTTGTTCTTATGTTCTGTGATTTACTTTCAGTCATTATTATTAATGTATTTTACTTACAATGTCGTACTGCTGTTTATTACTTAGTCTTATGCTTATACATCTGTCGTGTATGTGTCGTTACTGGATTTAAATGCTTCGTCATTTCTACATAGTGGTACTTGTTATTTATAAAGTCCGAAATTAACTTTGTTTGTGGAGACAAAGTGGGGAGTGGTTGGACTCATTCTCCCATGACAGTTTCAGAGGTAACGGTGCTTACTTGTTCGCAGGCTTACTTAGTTCTTTGAACTAAGGCACCTATTTTATTCATATGCGGTTCATACTTTGCGACGGGGTCTTGTTTAAAGAGTACTGAATGTATTGATCATAAAGGACCCACTTCTAGTTGTTACGGTTTCTTACCGACTCAGATTTATAACATCGTAAGTGCTATTCTTGTCAATTTAGCTATCAGAGCAAAATTTCTTGTACACTACTTATACTTCCTTATAGTTTACGTTTGTATTTTTATAACTTAATACATTTCACATTCTATGTTTATGTTATTAAAAACTATTAATAGATCATATGTTTTCTTAATTGCAGGTTATTATCTTTGCTTAAAAACATACCTTTGATTTTTATGAAGGTTAACTATTAACATGGCATATTTCATATGCCATGTTCACTAAGCATTAAGCTTAGGGAAATTTGCATTGTATTGGGTTAAGGCTTTAATCCTATGGTTTAATCCTTGTGGCATTAAAGCTTTGACTAGCACGTCATATACATGAACTATTTACTAAACATAACTTTGATATAATATAAACGTTGTAATGTGTGTTGGGGGTGGCGACATAACATATGGTTTGGACTTTATACGTTGGGGTTTAACAATTTGCATGGTGGTATAGACTATCGTTGGTAACTATTTCGAACTTATGGAAAGGTGGCCTTTTGGATTTGATGTTAGTAATGAGCTGGTGCCATTAATGCACCTTGGTTTTCATGGAATTTCTAACTTAGGCTTGGCTCATGGTGGTCTCGTCATTTCTCTTGTCAATTGGAATTTGGTCTTGGTTCCGAGCATGGGGAATGGAGGCCACATGGAGGCGACCTCCACACTTGGAAGGTAAGCTTCGTTGGGGTTTTCTTTCCTGCTATATCATGTTGTTTTGAATCTTATGTCGTTTCCATACATCTAACTCATGGTTTCTCTGGTTGGTCGTAGGTGTCGTGGTATGAGGGAGAGCAACATGGCTTAATCGCTATCATGGGTTTGACCGTGAGCGAAGTGTAAGGTAAGCCTTGCCAACAAGATTGTGCTTGTTGTCCCTTAGATTGTCTTTGTGGTGTTTTGTCGTTTGGTTTTGGGGTTCTCTATGGGGTTTGAATTCACCTTCGGGCTTTGTAAAGAAAAAAATTGGGTTTTTGAATTAATGGTGTGGTGGTTTGGCCATGGAGAAAACTCGCATTCTCATAAGCTCTGTGTATTGAATTTTGGGTTTTGTAAATCATAATGGATTTGGGGCTTTTGAGCCATGGGTTGCACCATTGCTTGCAATGAAGTCATAGCCGATTGGAACGCTTGTGTGGTCTTGACTGCGATGATGGAATTATGATACTAATGTAAATACTCTGTGTTTTGTGAAATGGCCATGGTTTTTTATGCTTACTATGTGTGGATGGAATTCATGCTGCGTTAATGGTTTATTATGATGGTTTATGAACAGGCATATGCCTTCATTTATTGTCTTTTTTTTGAGTAAATATATATGGATGTAATGTTTGATAGCATGGGGTAAGGCCATGCCGTATATGGCTTGAGACTTTCTCTTAGTGGTTGCGATAGCTCCGAATGTATTTTATTACTGTTTTACATTTTGTTGATGGGGTGAAATCGTTAATAGAGTTAGTTTGTTATTAAATCCAAACTATCCATTTTTAATTGGTATACCGTATATGGATTCAATGAGCGTTGCGCAGCTTTAGATGGTTTTTTTACTGTTTAATGATTTCGTTAGTTGGAAAATTAATATGGATTCTATATAAGCTAGGGGTGCAAACCCACGATGGCCTTCATTGCTGTAGTCACACTTTTAGATGTACTATGCAGTATTTGTTTGGTCGAGGCCGTGCTTACAGTATTGGAAAAAACCCAAGGTCTTACGACCTCTCTGTAGCGTAATGGTTTGTTATTGTAATAGTGTTTATTATATTAATGTAGTCTGCATACTTTGTCGTATAGAGTGGCCTTAATCCCCACGGGGTTAATCCCCTGTTTGTGGATTTTTATAATAAGTTGTATTTTGATCTATAGAAGGAGGGTTGGGCTTGTATGCCCAGAGGATTCGATTCATGTTCCCATTGTAGTACTTGGGTTTGTAATATGATTTGGATATGGTTTAATACATGATACGATTACTGTGTATGATGTATTGTTTAATTCATTATATGGAATGAGATTGTATGTTAGGTAATTTTGGTTAGTGTATAATTAGGACTGTGGGTTTTATATGTGAACA
>LPNX011204772.1:174204-203009 GCA_001517045.1 Pseudotsuga menziesii
CGAGATTTATCAATAATACTACTTGCATAAATTAACTAGGGTGTAAAACTCTTGATCAACATTAGTAAATAAATTGTACATGCAGAAATAAATCAATACATAAACCCTGGATAACTTGATATAGGAAATTACTTATAGCCTAGGGTTAAAACTTTATGATGCAAACCCTAGCAGTTTTAAATAGAGAAACATATGCATAGGGTTAGAAAATGCAAAATCATCATTTACATAACATAGCTAACATTTATTCTAGGAAAGTACAATAGAGAGTCTAGGGATTCATAGCTGTAAAATTGAAGCTCTATTAATGAATGAACCTCCAGACTTTAAATAACCAGCATTAACAATTTAAGACAGAAACAACCTCTATTTTGATGACAAAATCACTTGGGAACTACCACAATCAGCCCAACCATGAACCGAAACCATTCCTGGTTTTAATTCGGATCCCCCTGAGTTGGACTCCAGCATGCAAGTAGCTTAGAGCTCCTAAGGTGGGGTTTCCTATCTGGTATATCAAATCTGGATCAGTTCCCCCTTTTCCTTCCACAAAAGTGTCCTCCAAGAATTTACTTGAGAGAAAAGAACATAAAAATGACTCCTCTAATGATAGATCAGAACCCCAAGCCTTTCCTTGGCTTAAGTCTTTATAGATAGACTTTTCATTCAAAGGGAAAGTTAAATCAAGAAACCTTGGTTTCTTTGTTTAACCCTTCTCAATTACTTTGGGTAATTATTAATATTTTAACTTGGGAGCTTTCTTCTAGTTCCTAGTTAGATTTTTAGGTTTTGGACTGTTTATTATATTTTAATAATAAATAATAATTGATGGAGCTTCTTCTTCTTTCTTTCTTTAATTCTTTATACATACCATGTATAAAGTACATAATAATATAAAATTTTGTTAACCATGTCTTTAGGCATCATATACCATGATCCCTAGGCTTAGTGACACTTATTCATTAAGGTCAAGTAGGTATATGGTTTAGGTATACTAGGCTAGGAAACACTAAACATCCTTGCATGTTGGATTTCCCTCGTATAACGTGGTAATTCTCCAGTAATTGATGAGAATACAAAAATTCAAAATTTCATTTAATCACTTGTAAATAAGTATGATGAGATCAATATTTTTTTCGAGTTGTTTTCAATTAGAAGTTTATTAAATTCTTTTCAGTAAAACCTAGTGCTTATGAGAGCCCATACTCAATGCTTTAATAGGAGTTACAACTTAGTGCAATTCCTGAGCTCCTCGCTCAATACTAATGCTAGGATGTACTTGTATGATACACCTAGCGATACAATGGCCAAGGATCCCATGCGCGAGAGCTTATGCTCAACATAAACATGAAAGGCTCCAGCGCTTATGCCCAACACTTCCAATTATCTTTTCATGTGCTCCAGATATTCTCACTCAACACAAAGATTAGCACTCATGTGCTCTAGAGCTTCTCGCTCAACACAAATCATCAATCACTCAAGTGCTCCAAATCTTTCTGCTCAACACAAATCATCAATCACTCAAGTGGTCCAGAGCTTCTTGCTCAACACAAAACATCTCATAAATCATACACCCAATATATAAAACAAATCATCATGTTCATATGCAATGGGGTATTTTACCCAATATAAAAATAAAACATTAAGATAATCATCATAATCAATAAGCACATGCCTATAAGTGTTAGGTCCAAAATTCAAGATATTACAAGAGTTGATCGGAATCAAAAGTTAGTTGAAGTAAAACCTGTCGAAGCTAAGTAAGTTGGTTGAAGTTGAGTAAGTATTGTCCAGGTAAAAAGTGTTGGGTCAAATACCATATAAGTATCTCGACCAAAAGAATTATATTGAAAACTTGTTGGTCACAGTAAAAACTTGTTGAAATTTGACTTGTCTAGTCAGAGTTAGACTTGTCTAAGTTTTGATCAAAGTTAGACAATATTTAACCAACAAGTAAAACAGAGGTTTAGAATCGACAAGTAATTCTTTTATAACTAAGCAGTAGCTCAATTTAACCATCTTAGTATGAGTCTCCTTGTGGCATACCCATAAACTTGAACGGATCCTTAGGTCGAAGTTTAGAAAATTTTCTTTATTTAAATTGTTTAATCACCCAATCAAGTTAAATCATTGATTACTTAACCATATTATTATACTCCTTTTAGATTAAGAACCTACAAAATACAATTACTCAAATGCAGGTTCACATAATCAATTATGACTAAATACTATAATATGACACACACGTTATATTAGCCTCATGGAGATCCTTTGAATGAAATGACAATTACACATTACCCTTGTCCTTCGGTTATTGTTAACCCATTCCATATAAAGGTACCATTTTTTTGTACTCGATATCCTAGGAACAACTATCAGAGGGAAAATGTGAGTCTCCTGAATCAGCTGAGGAGAAAATGAATTGACAAAGAAGCGAATGACCAGGGTAGATTATCAAGAAACCAATTCATTAAATATGTACATATACAAACTCATTTTAAACTATATGTAATATCCCTAATTTTGACCTAAAACTAATGGGCATAAGTCCCATTGCATAGGATGTTGATTGATGTTTATATTTTGTATATTGCGTGTAAGACCCCACTACACATGAGAATGATGATTTGTTATATATATATATATTGGGTGTATTCCAATGCATATGTTTTATTTAGCATATATGTGATTGAATGTGTTGGGAGTGGACCCTGAAGCACATAATTGATGAGACTTTATGTTGAGCACAAGCTCTGGAGAACATGAGTGATTTTATGTTTTTGTTGAGTGCGATCTTTATCGGAACATGATTGTTTTGATGTTTGTGTTGAGTTCCAGATTTTGAGCACATGAGTTATGAAATGCTTGTGTTTAGCATGAGCTTTGAAGCACATGGAAAATAAGAACTGGAAGTGTTGGGAATAAGCCGTGGATATTCCAAGTTAATGTTGAGCATAAGCTCTTGAAGATCATATCCTTGGCCATTGTATCCCTAGGTGTATTATACAAGTACATCATAGCATTAGTGTTGAGCGGGAAGCTTTGGAATTGCACTAAGTCTAACTCCTTATTTTTAGCATTGAGTGTGGGATTTGAATAACGCTAGGAGTTACTCAAAATTAATTGTGTTGAGTGAAAATGAATCTTATAAAACATTGATCTCATCTTACTTATTTTTAAGTTGATTAAATGAAATTTCAAATTTCTGTCTCATCAAGTACAGAAGAACTACCACGATATACGATGTAATCAAACATGCAAGGAGGTTCAGAGATGCCTAACCTAGTTGACCTAACCTTATGTGAAGGCCTTAAAAAAAGAAATGATTTTAAGCTAATGAAAGTACGATGTGATTGTGATCATGCTATGTGACACCTAAAGTAAAATGTTAACAACGATATATGTATACATATATATTTTATAAATATTATGAATAAAAGAGTAAGCATGTGTATTAGTTATAGAGAAATAAAGAACCTATAAATATATAAGCATATGTATTAGTTATATGTAACTATAAATAATCAATAAAGAACCTATGTATTATTATTTAAATAATTATATTAATATTTAAACACCTAAAAGAGTAAAAAATCAAGTAGAATATTATTTGAAGAAAATAAACGATTCTTGATCTAGCTGAAATTTAACTGCCATTTTTCCTAAAGATCGTTTATAAATACCCAAGCAAAATAGAGGCTTGGGGATCCACATTCTATTCTATCTGCTCATTATTCTCATAAGAATTTTTGGAGAGCCTTTTTCCAAAAAATGAAAGCGATATGGTACAAAACCTGATATCTGTTTAGGTAAAGCCTTACCTTTAGGATCTCTAGAGTACTTGCATGTTGGAACCATCTTGGGGGGATCCAGATCAAAACCAGGAATGGTTCTCGGTCACGGTTGGGTGAAACATGGTAGTTCCCAAGTTATTTGATGGACATATCTGAGATCCGAATTGTCTATGTTCTTGTTAATTCTGTGTTCTTGAGTATGAAGGTTGCTAGCCATTAAAACATCTACAAATTGGAGGTATGAGGTTTTTACCTTCTTTAGGGTTCTTGCAGATTTTTTTTATTATTAAAATAGGGTTTATAATATTTAATGAAAATTTGTATATTGTATGTATTTAGGTTTATTTTTCCTTTTGTTTACAAAGCCTTAAAACCTGAACTATTTATATATAAACCCTAGGAGTAGATGCCATGCTACAGTTAAATTTAACTGCTTAAACGTTAAACTCGACCATTAATACCTAGCTAGGAAAAGAGGGTTTATATTCTTTTGATATTGTTTAATTTTTCAAACATGCATCTCTTAGGTTTTAAACTTAGTTATTCAAATAAAGTAGTTATGGAAATTATCCTCCAACTTTAAAATAAACTAGAGACTTCATTAAGAAAAACGATTTACAAAATTATAAACCAACACACTAGAGATCAAATCTCTGAGCTCTTAAAATTAAAACTAGATACAAATTTTTTTAAATAAATATTAAACTACAAACTAAAAGAAACAAACTAAGCATAGCTCATATCTCCTAAAAACCATTAAAATCAAACTCAACATAAAACCAAAATGCTAGCAGATTTCATAATGCCATTGAGTATGCTATTGTTTTCCACATAATAATTAAACCATAAAGATTATATCAAAACCTAATAAAAACCTTTAAAAATAAACATTATAAATCCATGCTACAAAAACATAAATCATTCCAAATCTTTTAACCCAGCCCAACCATCAAAACCTACGAGGATTTGGCTGTAAGTGAGATATACAATTATCTCAACAACTAAAACAATAAATAGATATTTAATTAAAACCACTAAATACATAAAAAAAATTAACAAGACAAAGTCCTTTTGTTTATTAATAAATTAAAACGCATTCAAGATAAAATCATGTGATATGCCCAAAACCCACACCATTAAACCATAAATATAAATAATTGAACAACCTAGGATCGAATCGTGTAGGCACCATTTTAAAACAAAACAAAACGTTGCAAAATTATACAGTAAGGGTATTGCCTCTTAGGTTTTCCAAAATTTTTGCAATATAAACCAACAATTTAAACTAAACAGAGCTATGCTCTTATAACCATCTAGACAGTCACATTATAATAAACATAAACCCATATTTACAGGCTATGTATCCACCTAAGGGTCAAGCCAATATTCAATGCTCACGACCGTGAGGTGATAACCCAACCAAAACATTTATTAACTCATACATCTACGATTTACCAACACAAGATTACATTACATAAAATACATAGTCATGCTATCCATGGTGCCATTGTAAGCAATGGAACTGCAACTAAATGAAACATGCCTTTAAGTTTAATGCAATGTTTTCCATAGAAAGAAAATAATACACATTACAAAACATTACATCATGATGAAGTCATACACAGAGTTGACCCAAGTTTGAATGGTCACTCCTTTTCCCAAATGTTACATATGACAGAGACATGGAGAGGAATATATAGCCGCATCCATTGGATGCACAAACTATCAAACCCTAGCCAACAAAACTAATACATTTTCCCCACCCAGAGTTCAAATCTCTATCAACAAGCACATAGTGGTAAGGGCCTTGCAATTTTTGGGGCTTACCCACAGATCAGATGCACAGGAATCCTAGGGAGCCATCATGAATCCATGATAGAGACATGCTCTATTACCCGCACAAACACTATGAGAAGTATGCAAGAAATAATCCAAACCAAACCAAACCATTACAGTATGAAGATCATGATATAGCTTACCTTATAGAAGAGCGGGAAGGTTGTTGAAGTTGCAGATCATAGATCTTGAAAGATTAACACCACCTAGACAAAAACCAACAAAAAACCAAATGAGTCATTTTTCAATCCTAACCAACACTTGAGGCTTCCCTCCAGCGCTTCCCTGGAATCTTTGAAGTCGCCACCCTGTCCACCACTATCCATTAAATCAAAACCCATAGAGATATAGTTATGCTCACGTCATAGATCCATAATGCCTCGGCTTCCCAATTCTAAATACTTAAAACCCATACTTTTCATGTTAATAGAAGGTTTTCAATGGCATATCGAATATTCCATAAACCCTAAACCTTTATACCATATAGTTTGCAAATACACACACACACACACACACACACACATCAAGGTGGATAAGGTTTTAAACCTTTAAAGTGTATACCATAAATTTATTACCATACATATAATCAATCTTGTATGAACATAGGACTTAGGTACAATTACTCATCCTCTCACACCACTATGAATAGGATAGTGTAGTATAGATGTAGTTTTGTAGGATGCTTTTATTTTCCACGGTCATAGACAGAGTTCACCGCTGAAATAAATTGCATTAGTTCGCAATGAACTAAGTAATCCCCTTAAAGTAGTAGGAATCCTTACATTTCCGAGTGAACCCTCAAGGGATAAAACTCTGCCACTCCACCCCTTGACATACAAAGACAAGTCAGAATTTTAATGTATAAAACCATAAACAAAAATAAGACATATAAAATTAGAAGAAAAATGTAACCTAACAAGCATCGACAAAGGTCCACAATAAGTATATAGGAAGATTAACTAGGCATAGAAGACCAGGTAATATAACAGTATCACATAAACACATCATGATTTGACATGAAAAACAAGTAGAGGGAAAACAACTCATGACATTTAGGTTCAGTACACAACCAACTTTCATTCTGCAGAAGTTTAAACAATGTCCTTGGATTATAGTATTTTAGTATCCTACAATATATATTTTTTAGTTTACAATTTTTAGGGACATTACAAGCGGTTTCAGAGCCCACATTCAAACACTAGGAGACCTAATGGGTGTTACCAGACATTTGTTGCAAAAATAAATTGTATTTGAAATTATGTTAGCTAACAGGAAAATATTTGTTACTAAATATTTTAAATTTCATGATTCAATAAAAGTTTAAATCATGAACATGGAAGAAGACAACAATCGGTGAGGAAATCTGAATACCCCCACATAGGAAGAAGAACTAGTGGTTGAATTAAATTCTGAAATACTGAAAACCATACAAAGTCTGTAAGCAAACTTACAGAGTTTCAAAGATGATAATATGAATGAAATAAAAGAGGAGAAAGCAATCAATGAATATTTACTATGGAACATGACAAGAGGAATCTCTCCTGGAAATATTACTCATTCAACCAACAAATCCAAGATAGATTTTTATCATAAACGGGCCAACAGCCCAAAATAACAAGGAAAATAAGACCACGCACTTAAACCTCCAAACGGATATTATCATAGTATTTTGAGTGATAATCCACTTTCTCCTTGCAGAAAGAAATAAAGAAATGATGACAACCTCCAAGGAGAGTTCAGAAACATAAGAGCCTCAACCTACGAAGGAGATATGAAAACCGGGGAGAAAGCTAAGGAATGGCTTCTAGGTATGAGAAAATACTTCTGAGTACACAACTACTCTAGTGAAATGAAATCTCATCTAGCTATCTATAATTTAAGTGGAAAATCATCTAGATGGTGGAGAGACCTAAATCATACCAAAAATGATGAGGTAAAAGAAATTCGATGGAGTAACTTTCGCAAAATATTTTAGAATAAAACATGTCTGAAAGATTCTTCGACAGGAAGGTGAAATAATTTCATGAGTTAAGGATGGGTTCCATGACCATGGATGCTTTCATTAACATATTTTTGGATCGGTTACATTATGTGCCATACATAAAGGATGAAAAAGTAAAAATAAATTTTTTTTTAGGATGTCTCCCTCCCAATGTTCGAGAGAGAATTGAATTGGATGTGCCTAAAAATCTGGACACTACTCTACACAAAGCTAGGATTTTCTATGAGAATGGACATATAAGGTAGGAAAACATCAACACAATTCAAGACAGGTCTAGAACCTTCTTGGACAACTGCAAACCGGGTTTCATCCCACCACCTTACAGAAAACATAACAACAATTTTCTAGCCAATAAGAACTTCAATAAGACAGGTGCAAGGCCAAATGTACCGGCACCGAATTGTAATAGACCAACGAAAAATGGAGGATCCAATTTTTCCTCACTTCAAATCAAATGATGGAAATTCCAAGGGCCCGATTATGCCATAGATTATAAAAACAATACTAATGGAGTCCTGCACAATCTACATGAACAACCAAATGTAGAGGACATAGCTAGCACACCGAGGATTTATGAAGCTTTGGATGGTTGAGAGGAAGACCATCAGGCTACTATGGTCAAAATATAAGGTGAGGTTTCAAACACTTCAACTTTAGTTTTGATTGATCCCAGTGCTTGGCAAAGTTACGTATCACCTCGGATTGTTGAAACATGTAAACTCGACAAAGTTAAACATGATAAACCATGGCTGGTACAATTAGCCACGGGTACGAAATGAAAGGTTTCTAAAATAGTTAAATATTGCGAAGTAAACTTGAATGGTTTCCCTGCTAGGATAAATTTGAAAATTTTACCCTTAGGATCGTATGATGCACTTATCATAATGGACTGGTTGGAACAACACTAGGTGATGCTCAATTGTCTACACAATTCAATCTTCTCCATAGATAGCCAAGAGAATCAGACAAAGATTCTAGGAATAGCTAAGATGGTTTCCATTAGGTAGGTATTTGCCTTATAAGTAAATAAGTGCATTAGGAAGGGTTGCAAACTATTTGAGGTGAAAATCCAGGATGTAGACGTTGAGAGAGAGAAGCACATTGAGGACTTTCCAGTTCTTATATACTTTACAGATGTATTTCCTGAGGAAATACTAGGATTACCACCAAAATGAGAGTTAGGTTTTTCCATAGGAATGACACCATGCTCAGTTCCAGCTTCCAAAGCACCACACCGCATGAGCGCACCAGAGTTGGTGGACCTCAAGTTGAAATTGAAGGAGTTGATTGAAAAGGGTTATATTTGACCTAGTGTGTCCCCTTGGGGAGAACCTATAATTTTTGTAAGGAATAAGGATGGTACGATGCGAATGTGCATCAATTACCACCAAATCAACAAGATGACCATTAAGAACCGTTACCCACTCCCTACGATATATGATTTGTTCGATCAAGTTGGAGGAACCAATATATTTTCAAATATCAATTTGCGATCCAGATACCATCAAGTATAGATACGCAATGAGGATATTCATAAAAATGTGTTTTGTACCCGATATGACCACTACAAGTTTGTAGTAATGCCATTCGGTTTGAACAATGGACCCGCGAATTTTATATGTATGATGAACAATATCTTCATTAAATAACTGGATAAATTTGTATTGGTAGTTATAGATGGGCTAATGCACAATCATGGACTCCTTTAAAGACACTTTAGATGCCACATAATACTAGAATAAACGGAAAACTCTGACTTTAGGTGACAATTAGAGGTACTTCCCTAATTTATTTTAAGATGATGTAAAAAGAGAAAAGATAGAAAATTGAATTGGATTTCATAATATATAGCATTTATGCAAAGAAAATGTGTGTAAATGATTATAAAATTAGTTTCCGTGAAAGTGGGTTTTCAAATTTTCAGCACATCTTAGCATATATGTTTGTGCAGGTGCAGCAGTATATGACGTAAATGATGTCAATTAGGGATAAAATATTGTAGACATATAAAGGACATATGGGCCTAGTGCAACACTATTTATTCGGAATTTTTCATGAATTAATTTTTTTATTATTAATTATTGAAGTCAGAAAAGCTTGAAATTAAAACCTTATGTGTGGGTGCAACACTTTAGTGGCAAAAATTAATGAAATCCTTGATTTCTAAATATAAGATTGTAGAGCTTGATATCGTGTAGTGCACCATATAGTTTTTTTGGGAAATGGTGTTGGAAATCAAAAATTATATAACAAACAATCGATGTATGTATTTTTTTAAACTGATGTGTTTCATTTAGAAAAATAATTATAAATAAATAAAACATAGTTTTGAAGGAAAAAATTACATATTCAGAATCGTAAGATTGTACTCTACAATATCCTATATTTTCATAAAAAAATATTGTGTATGTCATATCAAAACATGCCATCTAAACTAAGCATATTGATAGAGTTCTAAAAGACAAGCAAAAGCCCTGGTTTATTTGTCGTAGCCAATAGGTTCAGTATTCCGAAGCTATTTATGAACCTAATTCCAAACCTTGTTCCCATCAATTATTTTAATTTTAAAATAACGCATATGCATTATAGATTATTCATATCGCATATGCGATATAATGCATATGTGATATGATAAATCTATTACGCATATGCATTTTGTCTTAACTAATTTGGTTTTGTCCTAATGCATCATTGTTCATCACCCTCATCCTCCTCATCATCTTCATAGTCATCATCCTCCTCATAATCACCATCATTGTTCATCATCATCATCATCATTGTCACCCTCATCCTCATCATCCTCATCACCCTCATCCTCATCATCATCATCATCACCCTCATCCTCCTCCTCATCATCACGGTCATCATCATCATCATCATCATCATCATCATCACCTTCATCCTCATCCTCATCATCATCATCATCATCATCATCCTCATCCGCATCATCATTTTTTATCACCATCATCATCATCATCACCACCATCCTCCTCCTCCTCCTCCTCCTCATCACCCTCATCCTCCTCCTCCTCATCATCACCCTCCTCCTCCTCATCATCATTATGGTCATCATCATCATCATCATAATCATTATCATCCTCCTCCTCCTCCTCCTCATCATCATCATCACCTTCATCCTCATCATAATCATCATAGTCATCATCCTCCTCATCATCACCATCATTGTTCATCATCATCTTCATTGTCACCCTCATCCTCATCATCATCATCACCCTCATCCTCATCATCATCCTCATCACCCTCATCCTCATCATTATCATCATGGTCATCATCATCATCATCATCATCATCATCATCATCATCATCATCACCCTCATCCTCATCCTCATCCTCATCCTCATCATCATCATCATCCTCATCCTCATCCTCATCATCATTGTTTATCACCCTCATCCTCATCAGCATCACCATCCTCATCATCATCATCATCATCATCACCCTCATCCTCCTCCTCCTCATCAACACCCTCATCATCATCATCATCATCATAAACATCAGCATCCTCATCCTCATCATCATCATCGTCATCATCACCCTCATCCTCATCATCCTCATCATAGTCATCATCTTCCTCATCATCACCATCATTTTTCATCATCATATTCATCGTCACCCTCATCCTCATCACATCATGATCATCATCCTCATCCTCATCCTCATCATCATCACCCTCATCCTCATCATCATCATGGTCATCATCATCATCATCATCATCATCACCCTCATCCTCCTCCTCCTCCTCCTCCTCCTCATCATCATCACCCTCATCCTCATCATCATCATCATCATCATTATCCTCAGCCTCATCAGCATCATCATCATCATGACCCTCATCCTCATCAGCTTGATCATGGTCATTATCATCATCATCATCATCATCATCACCCTCATCCTCATCATCGTCATCATAGTCATCATCCTCCTCATCATCACCATCATTGTTCATCATCATCACTCTCATCCTCATCGTCATCATCCTCATCATCATCATCACCCTCATCCTCATCCTCATCATCATCATCATCATCCTTATCCTCATCAGCATCATCAGTATCATGACCGTCAACCTCATCAGCTTCATCATGGTCATCATCATCATCATCATCATCATCACCCTCATCCTCATCATCATCATCATAGTCATCATCCTCCTCATCATCACCATCATTGTTCATCATCATCACTCTCATCCTCGTCATCATCATCATCACCCTCATCGTCATCATCATCATCACCCTCATCAACATCAGCTTCATCGTCACCCTCATCCTCATCGTCATCATCACCCTCATCATCATCGTCGTCATCATCATCACCCTCATCCTCATTAGCATCATCATGGTCATCGTCATCATCCTCATCATCCTCATCATCCTCATCCTCCTCCTCCTCCTCATCAGCATCATCATGGTCATCATTGTCATCATCATCACCCTCATCCTCATCAGCATCGGCATTGTCATCATTGTCATCATCATCATCCTCATCATCATCATCATCACCCTCATCCTCATCAGCTTCATCATGGTCATCATCAACATCATCATCATCATCACCATCATCATCCTCATCCTCATCCTTATCATCATCATCACCAACCTCATCATCATCATCATCAACCTCATCATCATCATCACCATCATCCTCATCCTCATCCTCATCCTCATCCTCATCATCATCACCCTCATCCTCATCAGCTTCATCATGGTCATCATCATCATCATCATCATCACCATCCTCATCATCATCATCATCAACCTCATCATCATGATCACCCTCATCCTCCTCCTCCTCCTCATCACCCTCATCCTCATCATCATCATCATGGTCATCATCATCATCATCATCATCATCATCACCCTCATCCTCCTCCTCCTCCTCCTCATCCTCATCGTCATCATCATTGTTCATCACCCTCATCCTCACCATCAGCATCATCTTCATCGACACCCTCGTCCTCAACATCAGCATCCTCCTCCTCCTCCTCCTCCTCCTCATCATCACCCTCATCATCATCATTATCATCATGGCCATCATCATCATCATCATCATCATCCTCATCCTCATCATCATTGTTCATCACCCTCATCCTCACCATCAGCATCATCTTCATTGACACGCTCGTCCTCAACATCATCAGCATCCTCATCCTCATCATCATCATCATCATCACCCTCATCCTAATCATTATCATCATGGTCATCATCATCATCATCACCCTCATCCTCATCATCATCCTCCTCATGGCATCACCAACATTGTTCACCATCATCTTCATTGTCACCATCATCCTCATCATCATCACCATCCTCATCCTCATCATTGTCATCATCATCCCTCATCCTCATCATCACCATCACCCTCATCCTCATCATCATCATCATTGTCCTCCTCCTCCTCCTCCTCCTCCTCATCATCATCATCATCATCCTCATCCTCATCATCATTGTTCATCACACTCATCCTCACCCTCATCGACACCCTCATCCTCATCAGCATCGACACCCTCACCCTCAACCCCATCATCATCATGCTCATCGACACCCTCAATGTTCATCACCCTCATCCTCATCATATAGATAAATGTAAATTGTATATATTCATTGAGCACTAAATCGCATATGTGATATATCTCATATGCACTAAATTGCATATGCGATATATCGCACATGTGGTATGGAGAACATGTAAAAACCTTCCCGTTCATTAAAAAGATGGAATTCAATATTGCATATGCGATATATCGGAGGTGCATTATATCGCATATGCGATATGTATTTTATAGAAAATGTTGGGTGGCATCATGTTGGCCAGCTTTATTGTATCAAAAGAAATAATACGTCTGAACCCACGCATAGAGAACTGTTCGACATGCAATTTTTTATCATTACTTACATAATTCCATAGTTTTGTACAGGTTTGGGTGGATTTCAATGGGGAATGTACGTAATAGAGGGCGAAAGTCAGCAAGGAAGGTGCTTACACTGAAAGAAGTAGAAAATAAAAAACAAACGAAAGGGAAGATTCAAGAAATCATCTGCATTCATTACATGAGCAAATAGTTCCCATTCCGTCTCAACAGATACCTGATGTAGAGGCTGAGGAAGATAATGCAACATTAAAGGAAGCTGGTTATATGGAAGTTGATATTATTGATCCATTAGTAAATGGACAATCTTGTGAAGAGTTAAATAATTATGTTACTCCCGATGCAAATGTGACTCAACAACAACCATGTTCGATGGTTCAATCTCCTAATCGAAGTTGTGAGCCAGTAGTGGATGTAAATGTCACTCCAGCATTTCAAATGACAAGAAATTTTGCATCAAAACGAAAGAGAACTCCTAAATGAATACAAGTGGATGAGAGCAGATTGACTTCCATGGAAGGTAAGGTGGCTAAACACACTATCTTTCGTCATTATTCTCAAATAATGAGAGAATATTTTGATAGCAAATACGAAGCCCGTAAATGCCAATTGTTTTTAGCTTTGCTTAAATCTAGAAATATGGCAACTGTTAGAAGAAATTTAGGCATAACAACAATGAAGAATATCGAATCAAGTAATCACATTGTTAAATCTCTTGTTGCTGCATTCACATCGATTGGTAAAAAAGCTCGTTCAGAAGACTGTAATGTGGCTCGTCGTGTATTGGCTGAATCAATTGTATGTAGATCCACAAGACAACGTCGTTTACTTAAATGCACATGACAACCTGTGCCTTTACATCCAAAGACACTAAAAAAATATTCAG
The DNA here is from genome assembly GCA_001517045.1 of Pseudotsuga menziesii. Taxonomy (NCBI): domain Eukaryota; kingdom Viridiplantae; phylum Streptophyta; class Pinopsida; order Pinales; family Pinaceae; genus Pseudotsuga; species Pseudotsuga menziesii. Next base: position 188,613 of record LPNX011204772.1, read on the forward strand.
CAAGAGGAGACAACCTTGATGTAGAGGGACAAATGGAAACATTATGGGCATTTAGCGGTAGGTTTCCCCGCAAATACATGAAGTTAGTTGAAGCAGTGAAGGGCCTAGTGCAAACGTTTTGGCATGATAACACTAGGACTTCTTCTAACATGAAGGATGTGTTAAAACATTGTAGGGGTTCTAGAAACACTGAACCTCATGTTAAACATTATCTTGACATGACACAAACTCAACTGTTCGAGATGTTTAAAGTTTCCCATGTAGAGCTAAGGCTCGAGCAAAGATCTTTTGAAAAATGCAAGCCTTGGTAAGTTAGAATCAATACCATCCGGAACACTTGTTGTTGTAGATACCACATAAAGTTTGACCTATATTACCATACATTTGCACATATACATCATTTTTTGCATCCTAACCATGTGCAGGAATGCTCAAGTACAGTACCGCCAATGTCATCCAAATATTTCATCCATAGCATAATGTGTCCGAGCCAAGATGGGAATACACATTAGTTAAAACAATCTGTACACGGTTCTTGCAACAATTGTTGTGGGCTATCATTATGTTCTGATTGCATCCATGAAAGTGAAGATCAAGCATTCGGGAATGCAATTGTTGAGAAGCATAACTATCAGTATGAGACATATTAGCTAAATGATGGGAAAGAAAGCAGGAAGATTAAATTGGTGACTTCATAGGTAAATTCTTGAATATTGACAAATTAATATTCATGTACACATTTTTTATGTGGTTTATTGACATATTAATATTCATGTACCAGGTGTGAGTATGTGATTTTATTCCAAAGATTTGTGGAAAGTTCCAACAGTACATTCAACATGTTGATATGGCACGGTGGCAAGATGAGCAATTCAGAATATGCTGGGACACCTTCCCTCTTCGAACAATACTATCAGTGGTTGGCTTTGCGGAAAATTACACCCTACAACCACAAAATGAAATTCAAAGTCAATACTATCACACAGAGCAAGTGAGCATAATGGTGCATATCAGGTATTGACATGGGAAAGATAGCAATGAAGAGAAACGTGTGATACTGAAAGAAAGTCACTTCTACATAAGTGATGACAAGACCCATGACATCCATTACGTGCAACATTGCTTTAAATTATTCTATGATCACGTGATAGCTATGGATAAACCATTTTATCGTCATTTCATTTGGTCAGATGGTTGTGTTGGACAGTTCAAGAATGCATGTGTATTTGAATGGTTGTGTTTGTTGCACATAGAATACAAGGTGCCACATGTATGGAACTAATTTGAAACTGGTCATGGAAAAGGATAGCACGATGGTGCTGGTGCATGCATTAAAACTTCTCTTCGAAGGGAAGAGATGAATTTTACAGGTGCTTGCCTTCGAGACACTGAATCTATAGTCCAATGGTGTGCATCTATCATGGGAGAGAAAGCAATAAGGAAACACTCAGTGCAAAGAATATTCTGGGAGGTGACAAATGTGGAACGATCACAAACACCTCGGGTGAACACAGTGCATGGAACTCGACAGTTTCATTCAATTAGAAGCTCAGGAAACTCGGCCCTACAAATTTGGACAAGATTGAAGGCTTTCTTTTGCAGTTCCTATAGCATCGGTGAATGTGGTGATTGTGAGCATATATATACCATTTATACATGGGATCAAGTGACACTTGGCACCAATTTCAATGAGGTTAATGAAATAGACCATTTGGAAGATGATCAGACACATATTTATACATACTATGATCACATATCGGATCTCATACAAGAAGGTACATGAGTAGTACCTAAATAAGAAAATGGATTTATGTATTGTTTACTCGACCTATGTAGAATTTAATTTATTTAGAAATTATAAATGCAAGACCTTATTTACAAAATGTATTGTTAACTCGACCTATTTCCTTTCATAGGTCATATATATACAATGGTTTCCCCAAAAAATAATGAATGGGGTTCTGACTATTGGTTGGCATGTTTCTTAGAGGGGAAACAAACCCTTCTAGAACCTATTACAGATGATGAAAATATTGAATTCCCAACTGGCTCGATGGTTGTAAAAGGGGATTACTTGACGCTTGCAGCACAATAGAAAAGGAAGGGTGGGTATTTATATCAGGATTATAGACCAGGAGCTATTGTATACCACTTCACCAACCTAGTAGTTGGTATAAACATCAAGCTCCGCACACTTGCTCACAAAAATAAGTCACATGGACGATACTTGCTACCTCATATAGAGCATGAAAGATTGATGGACACCATCGGCAGCAAAGATGATCTAGATGGCCTACTTGTATGAGTGCATTGTCATGGTTTAGTGATCAATTTGCAAGTTGGGAGAGGGAACTAGAAACACATGATCACCAATACTTGCATGCACCAACTAGGCTTCCATGAACACCAATTTACATGATCCAACTAGTGTTACCAAGGTATGATATGGAACTAGGTTTTAGTGAGCAATCATGCAAGTTAGGAGAGGGAACTAGAAACACATGATCACCAATACTTGCATCCACCAACTAGGTTTTCATGAACACCGACTTTCATGCACCAACTAGGGTTGAAAAGGTATGAGATGGAACTAGGGTTTTGTGAGCAATTTGAAAGTTAGGAGAGGGAACTAGAAACACATGGCCATGTACAAATCGAAAACCAACTAGGCTTTCATGAACACCACTTTGCATGCTTTCACTAGGGTTGACAAATAATGAGATTGAACTAGGGTTTACTTCAACCAATTTAGGGTTTGTAGGGTATGATGTATGTTAGTATGGTATGATGAACTAGTATCATAGGGTATTGTAGGGTATGATATGGTATATATTACACATGCATGCATGACTTAGTGTTATGGTACATATTGTTAGTATGTTATGTTATGGTACATGTTATTGTATGTTAGTATGGTATGATGTTAGTGTCATAGGGTAATGTAGGGTATGTTCTTGTATGTTAGTATGGTATGATGTTAGTGTCATAGGGTATTGTAGGGTATGTTATTGTATGTTAGAATTGTATGATGTTAGTATCATAGGGTATTGTAGGGTATGATATAGTATATATTACACATCCATGCATGACATAGTTTTATGATTGTTAGTGTATGTAATTTACTTCGTGTATGGTATGGTTATGATGTTAAAAAGTTGAGGATAGCCATAATGTTAAAAAGTTGATGAGTCGTAAATTCTTCTTTTAAGTATTGGAAATTCATTTAAGTTAGCACACATGTGAACCACACATATCATTATATCACATCGGTGAACCACACATATCATGTTCCAAGATCAAATCAACCATATATGTATAAACTTGAACCTTGCTTTATATTATATCTGTATAGAAATAATGTTACAAAAATTGCCACGACACATGGCCATAATACAAAATAGTGGATCAAAAAGTACATCTGTGTGTACATATGAAAAAAAAGTTACATCTATGTATGCCTCCTATACATTTGTTCTAGTTATCCCCCCTTTTACTGCCACTGCCAGAGTCTTTGGAGAAGTGTAGCTTTATTTTCCGACTGCTAACTAGTGATCCCCATCACTGAACAAGAGGGATAGGTCGCATCAGTGGAGACTGCAGAAGAACCAAATTTGGTAAGTTAATTTACCAGCCTTTAAAAATTCTATGTACATTTGTTCAAATTCCAAAACCAAATAAAATTTCTACTTACTGTACGTGAGTAAGTAATCACGGGTCCTAGTGCCTCACTAACAGCTTGCCTGATTGGGTGCTCTTCTTGCACCACTTGCTCACTATCAAGATGCATAATATATATATATATGCCAATGTCAACAAATATACATGTACCTTGGGGGGAAAGAGGTTTGTCACCAATTTGGGTCTCTTCAAGCACCAAATCAGAGAAAGAGATACACAAACATACAAAGAAAGTGATCTACACAAACATACATGATGGCTCGTCAAAGGTGGGCCACCAGTTTGGTGCTCTTCACACACCAATGCCTCACTAGGGGCCTGCATATAAAGTAACATATATGTCAATTTCATATATACTACATGGATGGAAAATGATGTTACCAAAGAAAGAAAAACAGACATATCTGGCTGGGGAAAAGAGGTGGGTTGACAACAACCTCTCTTTGGTGCTCTTCAAGCACCACTATCACAATAGGTTCTTGCATAAAGTAACATATGCCAAAGAGATACAAGTAAAGTGATTTTTCCAAAGAAAGCGAAACATAATTAAAAGCATATTTCAAATAATACCTGTGTCTGGGAATCTACCTCTGCATGAGAGGGAATAGGCTGCGATACAATATACTCATCCTGGTCACCCTGTATAAAACATGTTGTATCAAAATTAGGATACATATCGAACGTTACAATCTATACTATAAATATGTAAATAAAATTGACAAATTAACAAGTATATTTCTTACCCCTATTGGTGAAGAACCAAACCCATATGCAATATTGATAGCCGCATCAATGTTCTCAACGTTGATCGGTGGACTATGCGACTGTGGTGTGCCATGGGACACCAACTGTATATTTGTTCACATAATTTGTTAGATAATTAAATAGAAATAAATTCCGAAACAATTGAAATTTTTTATATGAAACAAAATATAATATGAAAATAATGAGTTTTACTTACAAAGCGAAGTAATCCATCATCTTAGAAGTCTGAAGCAGGGCCATAACATATGCCTCCACACGATGTGGAAGGGTGTGGAGTAACATGACGCTCTGATTGCTTTGCATCTCCTGTGTGATCTGTAGATGGGCCCACCTTAGAAGTGCCATCCCCTTGGTCTACATTGCCTTGGACATTAGTTCCATGCTGAAGCAATGTATCTACCAAGTCAAATAACGCCTATTGTGTATTCTGAATCACATGACCTATAGGAGGATATAGCCGAGGGGGTTTTGGTGTGCGTCGAGGGTGTGGTACACGGTTAGGATCTGTCCTAGCACCTAACCTATCTTAGGGCATCCCATGACCAACACCCTATAAGCCTAAGAGATCGAAGTAGTTAACATGTTTCCCTACGATGAATTCTGCATACAACTTTCTAAGGAAATAAAATGGGATGTCCCTATTCCCATGAGGGTCTTCATCAAATACCAGATACCAACGATCCATCTAATTGGCCTTTATATTTGGTTCAATGCACTAGTCTATGGAAATGTGTGCTCGACTAGTGGGTGGAACCAATCCGGTGCTAGGGTCCTAGAATAATGAAACTAATTGGTCTTTTGTAATTTTAAGGGATTTGATGTCTTTATAACTCAATCCATCAGAGTAGTATTGCCTCCCGGATTCTCTATACGAGCTAATGTTGTACAGAGCTCCTTGGGATTCGGTAATTATGTTTGTTATTGTGTCCAATTCATCAGCTAAATACTCTCTCAAATGATCCACCCCTCTAATAAATGAGCTAAGGCGCCTCAATGACGCCAAACACACAATAATCTATGAGTTTCGATCTTGTTCCCCGTCCAGGTTTGGGTTTGGGTTAGGTTGTGGGTTAGGTTGTTGTGGGTTATTAGAGGGTGGTTTTTCCACATTGTCTTGTTCATTTGTGTTGTATGTTAATATTTAAACAAAAAAATACAATTTATTTTACTTTTAATCATTCTTTGATTTCATTCAAATTTTTTTTTTTAAATTTGTTTAAAATAATTATAAAACTATGAAATTATGGAAAAATTTAAAGAACTAAAGACTAAGTGAAAAGGATAATAGCATTTACCTTCCATTGGATCCAATCCACCTCGAACTCGACCTCGAAAATCTAAAACCCAAATCGCTTATGCGCTATTTTGCCCTCGCAGTTTTTCGCTGTCCCGATCCTGTGCAAATGATATTTGAGGGGCCTATGACCTCTGCTTTTTTTTTTTTACTTTTAAATATCGCATGTGAAATATATTTCACTTGCGATATATATCGCATATACGATATTGTAAATGTGAAATAATTACTTCGAAGGTAGGGGAAGTGTTGAAGAAAAAATATTAAGTTTTTCATGGTTAATAGTAGTTCCATAGGAAGCCGACAACAAGTCAAGAATTATCTTGATATATTCAATTTCACAAATATAAGGAATTACAATGAGCATTTTTTCATATACATATTATAGGTGAGAGGTGGGAGTTGGCTCTTCATGGATCTTGAGGAATTAGAGTTTCTTTTCATTAATTGATACCAAATTATGTTTTCTAATCCCTCATCCATTAGGCTGAAAAGGAAGGATGAGAGAAGGTCTCCTTGATTATTTCCTCTATAAGGAGAAAGGTACAAGAGGGAGATCCATTCACCATGATTGAAAAAAAGTTTCATGAGGTCGGGGACAAAATATAGTTTATCTAATTCATAGAGAATCTAAATGAAATAAGAATTTGTCTAATATATTGCTAGTATAGTCTATCAAAAGCCTTTTACATGTTGAGTTTAATAAGAATACTTGTTTTTTTTGTTGTCTCGAGGGAGTGGATGAATTCATGTTTCATTATGATTCCATCCAATATATTCTAACTTTCTACATATCCCATTTGTTCAATTGAATTTAGCTGAGTCATGGGAGGGTTAGGTATATTGGAAATAACTTTCTGATGATATTGTAAATGAAATTGCAAAGCATTATTGGTCATAAATTAGCGGGAGTGTTGGCATGATCCTCTTTGGGAAATAAATATAAGAAATGTTGGATTAAAGGTGGATATGACCCCTACTAATCTCTTAAGTTCTTATACAACTTCTTGAACTTCATTCCTGAGTACCTTCTAATAGTGATGGAAAAAATATGTGGTGAACAAGTCATGGATATTTTCCTGTAGGAATTTCCATGACCTCTTGCTCCACCTCATCCATTGTTATTTTCCTTATTATTTAGTCATTATGCTCCTCACTAACCAATGTGGTTATGTGCTAACTAATCTAAATAATGTGTTGCATGTTCTCTCCTTCTAGATCGGTGATCAAGGTGGATTAGAAATTACTTAGCTCATGTTCAATGTATTTCCATTTAGTGAGGTTTTTTTCTTGAATTCTTTGGAAGGAGGCTATTTTATCGTGTTTATGATGTTGTATCATAGAGTTGTGAAAGGATCTATAGTTTTTGGCCCCTTTTTTAGCAACCTGACTCTATATTTCTACCTCCACGAGGTGTCTTCTTTCCATTCTCTAATTCCTAATTGGGTCCTTAGATCCATTTATTCCTTCTTATTTTGTCCTGAACTTCCCTCCCTGATCATATATTGTTAAATACATTCCATCTTATCTTCTATCTCTCTTTTAGATACAAATATGTTCCCAAGTATTTCCTGTTTATATATATTTTCAGCCTATTTTGAGATTTTTTATTCTTTGTTGAAAATAATACTTAAGACACCCCTCGTTATGTATGCTTCTTAAAACCATTTAAATATATTGATTTTGATTCCTATATGATCAAGAAAAAAAATTCTCAAATAGAAATGGTCTATTTTTAGTCATCTATCCCAAGTCAATCTTGAAGTTATCCAGACAGTCATTAAAGCCTACACATGGTGAATAGAGGCTTCCATAGTCAAGCCATGGATCATTGATATTTCAAATATTAGGAACCTTTCCAAGCAAGATGAAACCTAGTTATTTCCAGGTTGTTTGTTATTTCATGTGTGAACTCCATTAACTCTATCAATGTAGTTTACTAGTTTCAAAACTTGAACCGTGTCTTTGAAAGGGGCACTATCATTCTCTTGCCACCTAATACCTTCTTTTTTTCTAGGTTAGTGATCATGTTGAAGTCCGCAGCCATAATATAATTTTGATTTCCTATTATTTTTCTTATAGTTTGAATGAAATGAAGAAAAATAAGTTTCTCTCCTATTAGTTCAGGTCCTTAAGCATTCACTGTAAAACTAGTGCCATTTGTCCATATTACACAGAATTGTGTTGTGATTGCTCATAGGCAATACAAAATATAATTTTAATTTCTACACCCTTTCGGTCTTAAAGGAATGAAATTCCTTTGGATATTTCTTCCACATCCATTGTGATCACTTGATAATCCTTCCAACAATAATTTTCTATCAGGCTATATAGCGATATATCGCATATGCGATATTCAACATTTACAAAATGCATATGTGATATATCGCATATGCATTTTGTAAATCTTAAATATCTCTTATGTGATATATCACATATGTGATATTTAACCTTTAGAAAACGCATATGTGATATATTGCATACGCGATATGTTTTCACGAACCTTAGCCTTATGTTTGGGCTCGGGTTATTCCGAATGTACCATCAATAATGCATATGCATTCTTGATTTACACTTCAGAAGTGTGTTTCTGATTTCTTAAGTGGCACCAAAAAGTGGAACCAACTTTGTGCGAGTGCCCAGATGACATCCTAGTTTACTGTAAGAGTAAATAGGAACACGAGGAGAATCTCCACATAGTATTATAGGTTTTACAGGAACAACAAATCTACGATAAGTTTAGTAAATGAGATTTTTGCAAACCACAGATACAGTATTTGGGTCACATAATATCTGAGAAGGGGATAGACGTGGACCCAAAAAATATTAAAGCCATAGAGGATTGGCCTACTCCTACCAATATCACCAACATTAGATCATTTTTGGGATTAGCAGGCTACTACTAAAATTTCATCGAGAAATTTTCAAGGATTTCTTGTCCTATGAATGTGTTGCAAAAGAAAGAAAACAAGTTCTTATGGATGATTAGGTGCAATGAAAGTTTTCATAAGATTAAGCAGCTTTCCACGAAAGCCCTGATAGTACAAATTGCGGATCCTGGTGGGGATTTCATTGTTTGCACGGATACAAGCGAGGAAGGACTCGGAGGAGTCCTCTTGTAGAATGATTATGTGATCTATTACGAGTCATGAAAGTTAAAATAACATGAATAAAAATATCCCACCAATGATCTTGAGTTAACAGCCATTATCCACGCCTTGAATATGTAGAGGCACTACCTCATGGGAAATAAATTTCTTCTAAAGGAAGAAAATATGATTCTGAAGTATTTATTTTATCAGCCGGATCTATATGCCAGGAAGGCGTCATGGTTGGATTTTCTTAGCGAGAAATTTTTTGAGTTAAAGCATATAAATGGCAAGGAGAATAAACTTGTTGATGCTTTAAGTCAATGAGCTCATATGTTATATGAGGTGACTTTAAGTCAAACCAGTTCAGATTTGCACAAGAGGATCAAAATGGCCAACAAAGTTGACCATTTCTATGTTGAAATCCTCAAGAAGCTCCAAGAGGACAGGTTGTTTCAAAAACAAAAAGAGTATAAGGTAGACGAAACTAGACTATTGTGTTCCAAAGAAATATTTTATGTTCCAGAAGGAGGGCACATCAGGTTTTCGGTATTGTCACGAAATTTCATCGAAAACCCTACTCACGGCATCCATGATATCAAAAGATGATATTCACAGTAAAGAAACTCTTTTTTTGGCCTAAGTTAAAGGATGGCATAGCGTTGTTTGTGGAAAAATGTTAAGAATGTCAGCTAGTCAACGCTGAGCACCAGCATCCTGAGGATTTTCGTAGCCATTACCCTTTCTGGAATGGAAGTGGGAGGTAATTAGTATGTACTTTATTACGGTTCTACCAAAGAGCAAGAAGAAAAATGATTATATCTTTGTATTGGTTGACAAGTTATCAAAAGCAGAACACTTCATCCCAGTAAAGTCAACCTACAAGGAAGTTCATATTGCCGACTTTTTCTTAAAAGAGTTATTCAGATTGCATGGGATTCCCAAGGCAATTATCTCAGATTGAGACACGAAGTTTACTGAAAAATTTTGGAGATCCTTATTCTGTAGATTAGAGATGTAGCAAAAATTTAGTACTCCTTACCACCCACGGGTAGATAGAAAAATAGAATTGGTAAACCAGATTTTGGAAGACATGCTTAGGATGTATGTTATGAACAACCCCACCAAGTGGGAGGATTATCTGCATTTCATAGAATTTGTGTATAACAATGCATACCACGCCTCCACCAAGACGAGTCCCTTCGACGTACTCCATGGTTGAAAGTGTAGGACACCGGTTACTTGGGATATCCTGGTGGAATGACTCATGTTAGGGCTTGATTTACTAAAAGAATTGGAACAATTCGTCACCAAAGTCCAAAAGAACTATAAAGAAGTGCAAGACTGCAAGAAGAGTTACGCAAAGAAGAAAAGAAAAGATAAATATTATCAATCCACAAACATGTTTACTTAAAAGTAGAAGCAAAGTGATGATCACTGATCTCGGGAAGGTGGAGAAAGTTGGAACCAAGATTTTGTGGACCCTTTGAGATACTGGGCAAGAGATGGCCAATGGAGTATGGACTAGATTTACCTTCTCATATAAAAGTTCATAATGTTTTCCATGTATACTTATTAAAGAAATATGTATATGATACTAAACATGTTATCGATTGTTCTTTGTTATAGGTGAAACCTGAAGAGGAGTTTGTACCTGAACCCTGTCATATTCTGAACAAGAGAAAAGTGTAGCTCACGAGGCACTCCATAGTCTAATTGAAAGTGAAATGGAAGCACTTTGAAGCCGAAGAGGCTACTTGGGAGAATGAAACCACCATGAGAGAGGCTTATCCCTCCTTATTTCATGACTTCATTCCTATTCCCTAGAACACCAGGGATGATGTTGTTCTAAGGAGGGAAGGATGTAATATCCCAAATTTTTACGTAACACTAATGGGCATAAGTACCATTTCATATGATGGCTCTTTGATGTTTATATATTGTATAGTGGGAGTAAGACCCCATAGCACATGAGAATGATGATTTTTTATATATATTGGGCGTAAGCCAATGAATACGTTTTAATTAGCATATATGTGATTGAATGTGTTGGGCATGGACCCTGAAGCACATGATTAATGTGACTTTTTTTTTAACATGAGATTTGGAGCACATGAGTGATTTGATGTTTGTGTTGAGTGCTAGCTCTGAAGCACATGAGTGATTTGATGTTTATGTTGAGCATGAGATCTGGAGCACATGATTGTTTTGATGTTTATATTGAGCGCTAGATCTGGAGCACATGAATTATGAAATGTTTGGGTTGAGCATGAGCTCTGAAGCACATGGAGAATAAGAATTGGAAGTGTTGGGAATAATCCCTAGAGAATTCGAAGTTGATGTTGAGTATAATCTTTGCAACATCAGATCATTGACCATTGTATCGCTAGGTGTATTATACAAGTACATCCTAGCATTAGTGTTGAGCGAGAAGCTCTCGAATTGAACTAAGTGTAACTCCTCGTTTTAGCGTTGAGTGTGGGATCTAAATAACACTAGGAGTTACTAAAAATTATTATTTTTGAGTGAAAACAACTCTAATAAAAAACCGATCTCATCTTACTTATTTTTAAGTTCATTAAATGAAATTTCCAATTTCTGTGTCTCATTAAGTATTGAAGAACTACCACGATATATGAGGTAATCCAACATGTAAGGTGGTTTAGAGCTTTATAACCTAGTTCACCTAGCCTTACATGAATTACTTAACAAAAGAAATGATTTTAATCTAATGAAAGCACCATGTGATTGGGATCATGCTAGATGATACCTAAATTCAAACGTTAGCAATGATATATGTATACATATATAGTTTATAAATGTTATGAATAAAAGAGTAACCATATGTATTAGTTATAAATAAACAATAAGTAACTATAAATAATAAATAAAGAACCTATGGATTATTATTTAAATAAATTATATTAATATTTAAACACCTAAAAGAGTCAAAATAGGAACTAGTCAAAGAGTTCCCATGTTAATATTATTAAATATTAATTTCACATAAATCAAGTAAAAGATTAATTCAAGAAAATAAATGATTCTTGATCTAAATGAAATTTAACTACCATATTTCCTAAATATTGTCTATAAAGACCCAAGCCAAAGAGAGGCTTGGGGATCCCCATTCTATTCCATCTGCTCATTATTCTTCTAAGAATTTTTGGAGAGCTTTTTTTCAAAAAGTGAAAGCAATTTGGTACATAACCTAATATCCAGATAGGTGAATCCTTGTATTTAGGAGCTTTAGACACTTGCATGTTGGAACCAGCTCACGGGGACCCGGATTTAAACCGAGAACCGTTCTGGGTTATGGTTGGGTGGAACGTAGTAGTTTCCAAGTTATTCGGTTGACAAATATGGAGTCAAAATTGTCTATGTTATTGTTAATTCTATGTTCTTGAGTGTGTAGGATTCTATCCATTAAAATAGATACAAATTGCAGGTGTGAGTTTTTTACCTTCTTTACAATTCTTGCAATTTTTTTTATTAAAATAGGGTTTATAATCTATAATGAAAATCTGTGTATTGTATGTATCTTCTATTTTTGTTTATTTTTCCATTTGTTTACATAGCCTTAAAACTTGAGCTATTTATATATAAACCCTAGGCATATATATCACATGCCAGTTTAATTTAATTGCTTAAACATTAAACTCAACCATTAATACCTAGCTAGAAAAACACAGTTTATATTCTTTTAGTAGTGTTTAATTTTTCAAACATGCATCTCTTATATTTTAAACTTAGTTATTCAAATAAACTAGTTATGAAAATTATTCTCCAACTTTAAAATAAACCAGAGACTTCATTAAAAACAACCTTTTACAAAATTATAAACCCACAAACAAGAGATCAAATCTCTTAGCTCTTAAAATTAAAACTAGATACAAAATGTTTTAAATAAATAATAAACTACAAAGTAAAAGAAGCAAACTAACCATAGCTCATATCACCTAAAAAACATTAAAATCAAACTCTCCACATAAAGCCAAAACACTAGCAGATTTTATATTGCCACCAAGTATGCTATTGTTTTCCACATAATAATTAAACCATAAACATCATATCGAAACCCAATCAAAACCTTTAAAAAGAACCATTATAAATTGATGCTACAAAAGCACAAATCATTCCAAATATTTTAACCGAGCCCAGCTACCAAAACCTATGAGGATTTGGTTGTAGGTCAAATATACAATCATCTTAACAACTAAAACAATAAACAAATATTTAATTAAAACCACTAAATACATAAATGAAATTATCAATACAAAGTCCTTCTATTTATTAATAAATTAAAACACATTCATGATCGAATCCTCGGAGATTCCCAAAACCCACGCTGTTAAACCACAAATATAAATAGTTGAATAGCCTAGGATCGAATCCTGTAGGTATTATTTTAAAACAAAATGAAATGCTGCAAAATTATACAGTAAGAGTATCGCCTCTTAGGCTTCCCAAAATGTCTGCAATATAAACAAACAATTTAAACCAAAAAGAGTTACACTCTTATAACCATTTGCACAGTCACATTACAATAAACATAAAACGATAATTATAGGTTGTGTATCCACCTAAGGGATGAGCCAAGCTACAATGCTCACAGGCGTGAGGTGAGAACCAAGACACAACATTTATTAACTCATACATCCATGCTTTACCAAGACAAGATTACATTGCATAAAATACACAGTCATTCTATCCACAGTGCCATTGCAAGCAATGTAACTGTAAGTAAATGAAACACACCATTATGTTAAACGTAGAGTTTTCCATTTAAAACAAATAGAACACATTACAAAATTTTACAACATGACAAATTCATACACAGAGCCGACCCAAGTTTCGACGGTCTAACTCCTTTTCCCAAACGTTACATACAGTATATCCATGGAGAGGACTATATAGTTGCATTTATTGTATTCACAAACTATCTAACCCCAACCAACAAAAATAATACATTTTCCCCACCCAGGGTTCGAATCTTTATCAACAAGCACATAGTGGTAAGGGCCTTGCAATTTTCAGGGCTTACCCACAGAGTGGATGTGCAGAAAACCTAGGGAGCCAACATGAAGCCATGATAGATCCATGCTCTTTTACCTACAAAATCCCACACAAACACTATGAGAAGTATCCAATAAATAAAAAAAATCAAACCAAACCATTACAATATGCAGACCATGATATAGTTTACCTTAAGGAAGAGCGAGAAGGCTGTTGAAGTTGTGGAGCATATCTTGCGGAAGATTAACAACACCTAGAAAAAAAAGCAGCAAAGAACCAAATGAATTGTTTTTCAACCCTAACCAATGCTTGAGGCTTCCTTCCCACAAATCCCTATAATTTTTTACGTTGCGACCCTGTCCACCACTATCCATTAAATCAAAACCCAAAGAGCTATAGTCATGATCATGTCGTAGATCCATAATGCACCACCTTCCAAATGTTAAATCCTTAAAACTCACATTTTTTATGTTAATACAAGGTTTTCTATGGCATATGGAATATGCCATAAACCCTAAACCTTTATACCATATAGTTTACAAAATATATATATAT
>LPNX011204772.1:203629-215915 GCA_001517045.1 Pseudotsuga menziesii
CAAAATATTAACTTTATACAAATTAGCTTAATAAAACATGCAAACAACCAGTGGACTTTTGGAAGCTAAGTAGATAAGGGAAAATGACTGATAGTTTTGGTAACAGGGAAGTGGACAAAGAGAAGCAATCAAAGACAAAATAGGAATGATAGAGTGTCTTCCATAACACATTCAGATAAACATCTTTAAATTATATAGTTCAAAATTATTTGTACCATTAAACTTTTCAATTTCGAACATTGTTAAAGACATTGTTTATATATATATATATATATATTAACAAGAAATAATAGAAATGTTTACACCATTTGTTGAATTGTAGTAGCAAAAAAAATATACTCCAACGAGGCTCACTCCACTTTAGAAATGACTTGAAGAAATAAATACTATCTTCAAGGATGCTGCAAACTCTAGCAACGACTAGGACTCAATTATTCTCAAAACGACCCAACAATTTCTTCTCCACGCGGCTCTTCTTACAATCAACAACGCTCTTCCTTATGGTCTCCTGACAAACTCTTCAACAACGAGCTCTTTCTTCTCGTGGCTTCATCCACGTGTAAAGATAGGAAAATTTCCTCTTCACTATGTGCAGCTCCCGGGATCTTCTCTTCAATTCCTTCCTTCACTGCCTCTCCACTGCGAGAAGACTACCTCCACACGCAGTTCTATTCACCGCGGGATCTCACCTCTTCCTTTGCATCTCCTCTCTTCACCGTGGGCCCTCACCTCGTCTGGTGCAAGCTCCTCAGTTCACTATGGGATCCTTCACGATCTGGCAGTAGAATTCCCCCGCTACCTCATCTTGCCACGATCTCACCTCTCCATCAACTCTTTAAATCTAGATGATTTTTTCACAAGAATACTATGGGAAGCCTCTGGTACATATCCCTTCTCCATGCAGAGCGCTCAACAACAAAATAACATCCATGATCTCTGATCATAGGCTTCGGTTCTCTGGCGACGATGATTAACAAGCTCACCTCTCTATCGGCTTAGGTGATGACTCTCTTAATCAGGTGGCCCTTGACTCAGCATCATCCACCTCTGCGCTCTCTTCTATATACTCAACGATGGATGGTTCACATCAGAGACATATTACTCAAAGAAACACCAAAGTAACATGAAATATTTGAATCTCATTAATCAAGAAACACCTTAACACCAAAGTATTGAAGCTTGATGCACTATATACTTCATATACTTTATGAAATAATTTGCACGAGTAAAACACTTACAGGTTATAACAGTTATGAAAAACTTCTAGTAAACACATTAGTTTAGTTGTTATTATTAACACCTTTTAAATTTTGAGAGATTAACAAAACTTAAACAGTGTTCACTCTTGGAAATCGATGTAAAACATTGTCCCTTTTAGAATTCCATAACCCTGAATAGTGTTAAAGATTATAAAAGACAGAGATGAAGCATAAAATGGTGGAACACAATGGGCATAGTGATTTCCTTCTCATTATTAGACTAAGTATAAATAGAAAACACATCATAAAAATACTATACGTGAATACCATACGTAAGCAAATACCGTGGGTCACCTAACTGAATAATTAACTACATGTGAGATTACATTTTCCAACACACCCCCTTAATCTCAATTGGTAGTACATCTTTAACACTCTCTATGCCAAAATAGGCTTGTTGGTCTATGTATTAGCTAGGCTTACATTTCAATTAAAAAACGTCATTTTCACTTTCTTCCTTGAAGTGTGCTTGGACTTCTTCTTCTTTGTCTCTAGATCTTGATGCTAAGTAGTTGTTCTTGTTCAGCGTCTAGAACATAGTGCAAGTCTTCTTCTTCTATTTCAATCTTGATGCTAAGTAGTTGTTCTTGTTCGCCTTCTAAAACATAGTGCAAGTCTTCTTCTTCTATTTCAACATGATTTTTTTGGTTGTCATCTTTACCCGCACACTTAACATTTTTGTTAGAAAAAAATATGATTGTATTTCAACTTTTCTTGGAGGTAATTCACATCTTGGTGTTGCTATCAATGCTAGCTACTTCATTATTGACTTCTTCATTTTGTACTTAGTGTGCATCCTTCATTGCTTCTTAAAAAATTGTGGGTTGAGAAGAAAAAAAGCATATTCTAAATTCTCATCACTAACATGACTCTGCTCATAGATCTCCCTCAAAGTTTTGGTTTTCTTGTTTTGGGGTAGACAGTCTATTGTTGTTTCTTTTGTGCTACTATCAACTAGTTGTTTCTCATTCTAAGCAACTGCTGTAGCTTTTATGCTGCTATCAACTAGTTGTTACTCATTCTGAGCAACTGTTGCAGCTTTAATGCTGCTATCAACTATCTCTTGCTCAGAGAGACTATCACTCACATCATTGAGTACTAATACATTGACAAGTTTGTTTTCAATGTTAAAAATTATTGGATCAACATTAACATCCACATAAACACACTCTTCTTGAATGTATTCCACTTCACTGTGGGAGCATGACTTCCAAAGTCATCTTCTTTGACAATTGGATCTTCACTAAATACTTCTTTTAGTATATTCCATGCTCTTTTTGGAGTATGATCTTATAGAATATAATGAAATAGTGAGTGGGAGCATGACTTCCAAAGTCATCTTCTTCTACAATTGGATCTTCACTAAATACTTCTTTTAGTATATTCCATGCTCTTTTTGGAGTATGAGCTTCTACAATATAATGAAATAGTGAATAGTCGGTATTCTCTTGTATGAGACATAAAGCAACAACTTGCCTTTTTTTGGGGGGGGGGAATCAGTGAAAGATTTAAATGAATCTAGATCTCTAGGATCTTCTTCAACTACTAAATGCCACAATTCTTGTAATTTTTAAGAAATTACTTACTTTGACTACCCATATATCATAATCATCTCTATCAAATTTTTTCCATAACCCTTTTAGTGTTAAGAGATTTCTTACATCTTCAACTTCTTCTGCTAGTGCTTCTAGTAGCTCCATCTTTAAGAATCAATCTTCTTTGATTTTCTTAGATATTCTACAATCTTCTTGTGTGGATCATAACCTCCAATAAGATCAGATCTATGTGTGTGTGCGCTTTCTAATACGTGAAAATGATTACCCAAGATAATAAGGAATGGATCAAGGCATGCAATTTGTACCATGTTTAAGATTATAGAAGACAGAGATAAAGCATAAAATGGTGAAACACAATGGGTATAATGATTTCCTTCACATTATTCGAATGAATTTAAATAGCAAACACATCATAACAATAGTATGGATGAATACCATACGGCAACAAAAACCATGGGTCATGTAATAGACTAATACTACAAGGGAGATTACATTTTTCAACAAATATGACCATGACTACCGCTTCAAAATTTGGTTCTTCATAGTTTTTATGAATGCTTTGTCTCATTGAAATTTGACAGGATGAGAACTCACCTAGTGTATACACTTTCAGAAATCAACATGCCTCAGTCAGTGTGGCGGTGAAAGTGGTGAAACGGCTCTTGAAGATATCTAGGGTCATCCAATGCCTTGCGATAATTAATTCCAACACGAATCCTATCTTATTTGATAATAGGTTTTCCAAATCCTATCTTATTTGATAATAGGTTTTCCAAATATTCTGTGGGATCGTTGGGTCTGGGAGCATCTGGATCCGTCATTAACTTGAAATTTACACCTTCCACTCACAAATTCAACCCATGCGAGCAGTATTTCGGGCTACATATAAATGTATAGATAAACAATCAACCCATAAGCAATGGAATCGAAATCACCTCCTATTGAACTTCCATAGAAATAACTTCTATTCGATTTTTATGAAATTAATTGAAACTATCCAAATAACCTCTAAAATAACTCAAAAGATTGAATTTATTTATGAAACTATTGAATTTACCTGTGATTGAAACACTTCAAAACCAGCTCTAGGTTTTATTTACCGTGCATAGTTTTCTTAAACTTGGTCAATCTCAGCTCTCCATTTATGCATACTAATTAAATAAAATAAAATTATCAAACCCCACTCCACCATGACATTTGAAATAATATTTATTCTGTTTTACTTTTACTTTTTCATTTTTACTAATTTAATAGTCATCATTCAATTCGGTTATGTAATCTATTATTAAATTTAAATGAAACATTTTTATATATTTATTTTGAAATTAAAATATAAATATAATATTATATCACTTAAATAATATAAAATAGTATTACTATTTTTTGTCATTAAAAAATAATAATATTTTATTCTTATTTTTAATCATCAAATCTATGCTAAATATATTTATTATGATTTTGTACTCTCTGTCTACTCCATTATACAGACTTTATCAGGACTGTCTGTTTTTCTCGTATACGTAATTAGTAGATATGATGAGAAGTGGAAGGTCTAGTAGAAACTTTTCCATAATCATACCTGATTGTTTATCACACTCAAGGTTGTCAATTATTAAATGTAATTTAAATATGTTTATCAAAGTTGTCAATTATTAAATGTAATTTAAATATATTTATCATTATTTCTGACCCTCTGTTTTTCTCGTATACGTAATTAGTAGATATAATGAGAAGTGGAATGTCTAGTAGAAACTTTTCCACAATCATACCTGATTGTCTATCACACTCAAAGGTTGTCAAATATTAAATGTAGTTTAAAGGTCTTTATCAATATTAAATTTTTTGTTATATACCTCATAATTAGATATGATGAGAAGTGGGATGTCTAATCCATTAAATAGAAACTTTCCCATAATCATAGGATGAGAAGTGGAATGTCCAATCCATTAAATATAAACTTTTCCATAATCATACCTGATTGTCTCGCACTTAGAGGTTGTCAAATCTTAAAATAATCAGACGGTCAATTTACGTGCAAAGGCCCTGTAACGGTCTGCCGTGGTGTAATGTAACGTAACAATCATGTCGAAAGGGAAAAAAAAAAAATAGATGTTGGAAATTTGGAATGGTCGAATGAACTTTTATGTCTCCATTTGATGGTTGATAGATTCAGTTTCAATTTTTTTTGAGCTTTATTTAGGAGGTTTCGTCGTTTCGTGTGCTCTACATTACTTGTATTTCTTGTTTGGCCGTGGCATCCGCATTGCCGAAGGTTAATGTTAATTCGCTAAATATAATGTTCAAACTTAGTTGATAAAGAGGTAAAAAGTAGGAAAGAAGAAATAAATTTATGGAAGTTAGTACTAATGGTTCATGGATGTTTGTAAAGGTTTTAGGTTTTTTAATAGTTATTTATTACATTTTAGAGTATATTAGGAGAGAGATGTGTAATTCTTTGAGTCTTTATCTTTTTTTTCCATGGAAAAAAATCGTAACTTTATTCAAATTACACTCTTCAGATGAAACACCATCTTAAAACAGATAAGTGTCCATTACCTCAAAAAAATTCTGTACATACCATGCCAAATTACATAAGATAATAATTGATTGCGAAATCAAATTATATCTAATAACAAACCAAAGATCATTAACACTATAGTGAATGATAGGAATCATTAAACAAAGTAGTAAAATTCATATGTATAACAACATATTACAGCCTTTAATAAAAGACTATGTATGATTTATATTTCAGCTAACTAAGTCTTTATCAAAAAAGGCTTGAACTCCTTAATAAACTCTTATAAGTTTATCATTTACATATCAGTCCATAGTCCTCATAGTTAATCATACTATTATAACTTTGAGCCTTTATCTAAAAGTTGATAAGTATCTTTTATAAAAAATAAAAAAATATTATTAAAAATAACCTGTTACTTAAATTAAATTTAAATTATTTAGAATTGCATATAATAAAAAATATAAATTAGATAAACTAAAACCATCAAAATTAAATTACACATTTCTATTAAAAAAAAGGTTTGTAGCTTGATAGATTTGATCTCTCCATATTTGATAGATCTTCTTTTAAATTGATATATGCTAATATTAATTATAAATCTATATAACTTTAAAGATATTAAAAGATTTAAATTATTTATATAAATTAAAATTATTATAAAACAATTTTTTTTGAAAGTTGTTAAGTCAATATGGATTTATATTGATGTGCTTTATTTATATATATAAAAAACTAATCATACTACAATGGAGCTTACTAAAAACGTAGTACAAAACAAAATTTCCACATACTTTCTTACATCATATTTTTCACATGTATTTATATATTATCAACATAGTTTTACTTTTCTATGAAATGTGATTCTAAAATTTATTAAATTTAAAATAAGTATTTTTTTATTAAGTGAAAACGATGAACCTGTTTTGTATTTTGGATCTAATAAAACAAACACGAATAACGGAAGAGTAGCAATGGAAAATAATGAAATAATCCGAGAATAATTTTTCAAAACTGGGAATCAGAATCATATTTTAGGGCAACAAAGTACATCTGTAAAAGAAAAGTATATGCTGCATGTATTTGGTTTTCACTATAGCATATAGCGAATCTGGTCCGCCAGGGATCTCTCTTTTGCTGTATAATATTTTACGTTCTATCGCTCTACCTGTTGATGACAATATTATTGACCCTTCATTTTCGCTTCCAGTTTCGCCAACCGTACCACTCTGATTGTAACCGTTATCCTGAAATTAGACGATTTTGACAAATAAAAAAGAATCACAAGAAGAATAACGTTTCAGAATACAAATAATGTGTAAATAATAGCATTTCAGAATGCAAATAATGTGTAAAAAACCTGAGGAAGAGTTTGTTCATGCAGAGTCGAGTGTTTATCAGCAACTTGATCATTTATTTCCCTGTAATGCTTTGGGGCTACAATTTCCTGCTCTCTATTTCCTGTTTATTTAATTGATATATCAAAGAAAAGCACGACAGATATTAAGAATGGGATATCAAAACGGATTAAACAAATATAATTTAAAAACTCTTGATTTCATCCAGAAATGTGATGTATCTTACCATGATCATATTTACAAGTACAATTTGTGGCTAAGTGTAATATGCATAATTTTATATCTATTGAAAAATCATAGAAATGCTAAACATGATTTATATATATACAAGTTTCTTGAACCAGAGGTTAAACCGACATTAAATCTTGTTTAGCTCAAGTAATATCTAGTTTAGCTTCGTACTAATGATCTTCGCGTTTAAATTAATTCGAAAGTATAACCTTCGAATGCATATAAGTGGCCAACAAAGTTACAATTCAAATTATTTTTATTGAAATCCAAAGCTAAAACTAAATCTACACTAATACGATAATCGTGTCTCCAGTAGTGAAAAAGAACCCTACTTGTAAAAGCGGTGATAGAGCTCTGAGAACGGTCAGGGTGCATTGCTATTTGAAAAAGGGCAACAATAACAAGTATCGCCAAGGTGAGAGTTGCAACGTATCTAAGCTGCTTCGCCATGATTTCTAAAGTTATTTTCTAACTGTCGTGTTCAGGCGGGGTGAGAGATTTAATTTATACATGGCAAAATAGCACTGTAGTAGGGATGTCCATGTCAAATTTGCCGTGGTGTCTTTATCCAAATATCACGTTGTCTCCTTCATCGCTTCAGAAATCTATGTAAATACAAAGATAATCCAATGCCGTTTTTGTCATCAGCTATTCCTTCCACCATTTTCCCTTATATAAATAATAGGAGAAATCCACTCTTGCATAGCACTAATGGATGTGCTTTAGCCACTAATGAATGTTCGCTATTCTGAAAGGCTTCACCGCCGTGTAAAGGCCATATTACTTGTCATATAAGGGCATAAGGTGACACATCGGAAACAAAAGGGGGCGGTTGCTGATAAATTATCCACCGTGAAATATTTATATATGCTAAGGTCAACTTGTTTAATATATTAAATAAAGTCTATGAAGTAATTGTTAAATATATTAATGTTAAGAGGCAGAGATTAAAAATTCTATTCAGCTAACTTCTGCAACCAGAAAAACTATAAACTGTCCAATACCATAAGTTGTCCAACCATAGAGCAATTGACATTAGAGAAATACATGAACTATCCAACAGAAACCCATCCATTAATTTTTAAATATTATCGTTTACTTTCTTACTTTTTCCAGCGTTTTCAGCCATCACATGTGTTCCAAAATGCACAATTACGATTAAACAAATTCTGAGAGGTCAAGCGAGCATTAGCTTGTGTTTAATGACGTAAAATATGTGATGTGAGTGTCGTGGACAGTTAGTGACTTGACGTAAGCATTGTATGGGATGTATTCTACGCCTATCAATGATGAATATCCATGTTTTCTTTAAACGATGGATAGGATTAAGGTCTATTTTAATATGTTCGTTGGCATGCGTATCAATGTTTTTATGTTGTTATCTGTTTATTTATTTTTTAACTGAAAATTGAAAATAAAATAAAAAATTTATAGGCTAGTAAAAACTACTTAGATAGAACATTATTGACTTGCGGAATTATATCATGCATTTCATGTACCAATGTTTTCTTGTAAGCTGTTCTTATGTTCTGTCATTTACTTTCAGTCATTATTATTAATGTATTTTACTTAAGATGGCGTACTCCTGTTTATTGCCTAGTCTTATGTTTATACATCTGTAGTGTGTGTGTCCTTACTTTCTGCATAGTGGTACTTGTTATTTATAAAGTCCTAACTTAACTTTGTTTGTGAAAACAAAGTGGGCGAGTGGCTGGACTAGTTCTCCCATGACGGTTTCAAAGGTAACTGTGCTTACTTGTTCGCAGGATTACTTAGTTCTTTGAACTAAGGCACCTATTTTATTCATATGCAGTTCATACTTTGCGACTGGGTCTTGTTTAAAGAGTAATGGATGTATTGAAAATAAAGGA
Source organism: Pseudotsuga menziesii (assembly GCA_001517045.1). Taxonomy (NCBI): domain Eukaryota; kingdom Viridiplantae; phylum Streptophyta; class Pinopsida; order Pinales; family Pinaceae; genus Pseudotsuga; species Pseudotsuga menziesii. Next base: position 212,423 of record LPNX011204772.1, read on the forward strand.
CCCACTTCTAGTTGTTACGGTTTCTTACCAACTCAGATTTATAACATCATAAATGCTATTCTTTTCAATTTAGCTATCACAGCTAAATTTCATGTACACTACTTATACTTCCTTATAGTTTAAGTTTGTATTTTTATAACTTACTACATTTCACATTCTATGTTTATGCTATTAAAAACTATTAACATATCATATGTTTTCTTAATTGCAAGTTATTATCTTTGCTTAAAAACATACCTTTGAGTTTTATGAGGATTAACTATTAACATGGCATATTTCATATACCATGTTCACTAAGGGAAATTTGCATTGTATTGGGTTAAGGCTTTAATCCTATGATTTATATTTTATTTATATCTTATATGCCTTGTGGCATTAAAGCTTTGAGTAGCACGTCATATACATGGACTATTTACCAAACATAACTTTGATATAATATAAGCGTTGTAATATGTATTGGGGTGGCGACATAACATATGGTTTGGACCTTATACGTTGGGGTTTAACAATTTGCATGGTGGTATAGACTATCGTTGGTAACGATTTTGAACTTATGGAAATGTGGGATTTTGGATTTGATGTTAGTAACCAGCTCGTGCCATTAATGCACCTTGGTTTTCGTGGAAGTTCTAACTTAGGCTTGGCTCATGGTGGTTTGGTCATTTCGCTTGTCAATTCGCATTTGGTCTTGGCTCCGAGCATGGGGAATGGAGGCGACCTCCAGACTTGGAAGGTAAGCTTCGTGGGGGTTTTCATTCCTGTTATTTCGTGTTGTTTTGAAGCTTATGTCATTGCCATACATCTGACTCATGGTTTCTAGGGTCGGTCACAAGTGTCGTGGTATGAGGGAGAGCAGTGTGGCTCAAGCTCTATCATGGGTTTGACCATGAGCGAAGTGTAAGGTAAGCCTTGCCAACAAGCTTGCGCTTGTTGTCCCTTAGATTATCTTTGTGGTGTTTTGTCGTTTGGTTTTGGGGTTCTCTATAGGGTTTGAATTCACCTTCGGGCTTTGTAAAGAAAAAAATTGGGTTTTTGAATTAATGGTGTGGTGGTTTGGCCATGGAGAAAACTCGCATTCTCATAGGTTCTATGTATTGAATTTTAGGTTTTGTAAATCATACTGGATTTGGTGCTTTTGATCCATGGGTTGCACCATTGCTTGCAATGATGCCATAGCCCATTGGGACGCTTGTGTGGTGTTGACTGCGATGATGGCATTATGATACAAATGTAAATACTCTGTGTTTTGTGAAATGGCCATGGTTTTTTATGCTTACTATGCGTGGATGGAATTCATGCTGCGTTAATGGTTTATTATGATGGTTTATGAATAGGCATATGCCTTCGTTTATGGTCTTTGTTTTGAGTAAATATATATGGATGTAATGTTTGATAGCATGGGGTAAGGCCACGCCGTATATGGCTTGAGACTTTCCCTTAGTGGTTGCAATAGCTCCCAATGTATTTTATTACTGTTTTACATTTTGTTGATGGGGTGAAATCATTAATAGAGTTAGTTTGTTATTAAATCCAAACTATCCATTTTTAATTGGTATCCCATATATGGATTCGATGAGCGCTGAGTAGCTTCATATGGTTGTTTTAATATTTAAAGATTTTATTAGTTGGAAAATTAATATGGACTCTATATAAGCTAGAGGTGCAAACCCACGATGGCCTTCATTGCTGTAGTCACACCTTTAGATGTACTATGTAGTATTTGTTTGGTCGAGGCCATGCTTACGGTATTGGAAAAAACCCAAGGTCTTACGACCTCTCTGTAGTGTAATGGTTTGTTATTGTAATAGTGTTCATTATATTAATGTATCCCGCATACTTTGTTGAATAGAGTGGCCTTAATCCCCACAAGGTTAATCCCCTGTTTGTGAATTGTTATAATAAGTTGTATTTTGATTTATAGAAGGAGGGTTGGACTTGTATGCCCAGAGGATTCGATTCATGTTCCCATTGTAGTACTTGGGTTTGTAATATGATTTCGATATGGTTTAATACATGATACGACTACTGTGTATGATGTATTGTTTAATTCATTATATGGAATGAGATTGTATGTTAGGTAATTTTGGTTAGTGTATAATTAGGACTGTGGGTTTTATATGTGAACAGAGATGTGAATCTAGGACCAAAAGGATGGTCACGACACTTCTTGATCATTTAATTATAATGTTTTTATTTAATGAAATTATTTTCTATTTAGTTTGTATTCAATGGGACATATCTTGAAAGGTCTTTAATGGATTATTTATCTTGGATTTAGATGTAGAAATAGCTTTCAGATTTGTTTATGTATGATGTCTTCTTTAGATCTAAACCATAATCAAAGGAAAATAATAAGCAATGATTTACCCAGTCTGATGAAAATACATGAACAATAATTCTCTAGTCACTAATGTCCCTCCTTAGTAGTGCTTCTGCCCATGCCTTCGTGAGAGGAACTACTAATAATGCATCTATGGTTTTCTTCTAGATCTACAAGGATATCTTAAATGGAAAACACGGAGTGCTCGATATACTGAAAACCACACACAGTTAGATATAGAATCCTGGATAATAACGCATTTTTTTTCACAGATACTCATTACATTCACACTCACGAAGATCACGATTTATATAAAAACACTTAGATATGTTTTATCAAATTAAACACGGAACGTGTTTAATCCTTTCCTTACGAGGATTGCACTGACCATCAAAGCACACCTATCATTCATGAACTCTACAAAAATCAATACAAATCCAAGCGTAGATGATGAAAACACCTTGATACATTAACCTTATGCAATCAAGAACATGTGTGCAGTCCAGGCTGAGGCAACATCCATGCAGAAATAGGGCACATTTTTAAAAATTGAGTGGTATGCCCTACTCGATAGTAAACTCCATGATACCAACTCTTCGAAGGTAGTGCGAGATTTGGTTTTCATCGGCATTGATTTGCTGAGAAGGGTTGGTGGAATCACCCACTCTTGGAGTCGCACCTTCCAAACATCCTTTTATTTTCCCAAAATCTCTCCCATTTTCTCAAATTGCACCCCCCTATAAATAACCACACGAAAAGATAGAGATAAATGAAAAACCGACAACCATCTTGACAGCGCGCTAATTCCTCTTGATTTTCCTGACAGGTGAACTAGCATCAACAAAATTAGCCACAAATGCACCAAAACTTCCATTGATTAATGGAGGTAGATTGCCTCTTTTCCAAGGATGGGATAACGAGCCCAACCACTAAAATTCTTTTCATGTTTTTTTTTCATTCCTATTTTAATATCAATATTTACCCATTTTCCTTTTCCAAGTTTTGAGAAAGAAATATGTAGTAATTATAAGAATAAACTTGTTTTGGCAGTGTAGTGAGGTCACCTGTAATTCTCCTTTTGAATTTTTCTTAAAAAAAGGAATTTCTCTTAACTTAGGTAATTCATTCCATTCCCTAGTTTGTATAAAGGATCCTTAGTGAATATATATACAC
>LPNX011204779.1:0-59208 GCA_001517045.1 Pseudotsuga menziesii
AATGTTGATATAAATTATGCCCTTCTTAATTGAAACTTAATTGAAACTTAATTAGAAGAGTAAAATTCAGATTTTAATTTTTTTTTTAGGGAAATTTTAAGGGAAGGGCTGGGAAGGGTTCAATTTTCAACTATTATGGCATCAATTTTGGCAAGCGCTTCATCCTTACAGAAACGATGGTCCATAGCCAGTGGAGCATTTCAATTCCACGGGAACTAGACGGTGGACTCTCACTCTCTCTGCATCTTCAAACTTGGAGATTCTTCGTGAGAAAACCCTAGCGAGTCATTGATCCAGCAAAGAGGGCCTAGTTGTGCAGTGTGCTGGTTATTCTTTCGTGACATTAATTTACAGTTGGTCATATGCCTATTTTCATTACAATAAATTCATAACCGTACGCAGTGCCTTATTTTTTTGTGTTTGTTTCCGTTCAATTTGACTCGAAAATGCTCGTCTTGTTTTCTTCACAAAACGTTCTATATGAGCCAGAAGACTACCTGTTTTCTTGCGGTAATTCAAAGTTTCTGTTGGCAAGCGACCTTCTGCAGATTTTGCATTTGAACTAGAGCCAGGCATTATTGTATTTGAATGAAATTTCGACACAGGAGAGCCTGACATTGCTGCTATTGTTTATGTGCCAGAAGCATTCCTCTTTAGAAAAAAATTACACTAGTTTTTTTGGCTGGGAATCCTAGAAACTTGTTAATTGTGGTTTGGAGTGTGGAATATGCGTTTGGCTATTTGAAAGAGTGGATAGCAACATGGCAGTCTCCGGTAGTTGGGGAAGGAAGCCCTAGCTTCTTTAGTATTAACAACTGAATTTTTTAAAGGTTTTTGGAAGGGACCGAGTCATGATGAAGGCTGGACTACCCAACACTCGAAGCCACACTGAGGCTTACCAGGAATCTGTAAGTAGAAATCATGTTTCCTTTCTCTGTAAATTTTATGTTTCCCTAATAATGACTTAACTACTTTCCCAGAAAACTGGACATGTGTTATTTACCTTGAGAAAAACATCTTTAATTCGACAGGAATTTCCCAAATAAGGGAAGACAAAACTTGCATTCTCAAGAAAAATAACACATTAGCTTGGTATCAGAGCCTAATATCTGTCAAAACCCCAAAAATTTCAATTTTTTTTTTTTTAATTTGCATATCGTTAACATAAATGCAGTTAACTAATCATTTAATTAGTTATAAATTACCAGATTCTTTATCTGAAATCATCTGTTGGTTATGTTTAGCACTAGTACAATTCTTTTTAGTTTACTGACTTTGTTTTCTTTTCGTCCACAAGGTGAGACTGCCATGAAAAACTGGGCTTACTTAGCTTTCAAGCTAATGCAGAAAGTTTCCTGTTCTTACAAACTACAGGTAAGAGGTTTTGGTGCTGATGATCGCCATGCTAAAGCATTTAATACGAATTTGTTGCAAAAAGGAAAACTCCAGTAAGAAGATAAATTCTTAAACTATTGCCAATGCTTATTGAGGTACATTTAATAACTGTCCTTCCTTTTTTAATAGAAGTAGTTTATGGTTCTTGTTAATTTCAGAACTATTTTGTATTATAGTTGTAATGTAAGAAAACGTCTTACTGAATTCTTTATACTAGAGTAAGAGTAACAGAGCTATACAATCCATAGTATGATTTCACTCGTATATGCATACGTTACTTAGTAAAAGTAAACTGATAAAAAGTTTAGGTATTACTGTTCCTATCTTCAAACTCTGATATTTAACATCAGTTTACAAATTTACTTCAAGCTGCTTTTTAAGAACACTAAATTAATGTTAATGCATTTGATGCTTAGAGTCCTTAATCCCTCATTAATGTTTTCAAGCATTACTAAAGGTTATCTTTAGTACTATAAACTTCTTTAGGAAACATGATTTATCCTATTTCCTTTATGTAATAAACGGATCAAACCTTTAAGGGACTATAATTCATATAAGAATACATTTCTTGATTTGGTATAAAGTCTATCTATTTTACTATGGTAAACCTTCTAAATAATCATAATGTGGCCTAACTTTGCCAAGTTATTAATATGATTAAAGGGTGTTACCGTAATCAGGGGCTGTCACCACATAGTAGTCACTAAGTTTCATTTTTGTATCTTCCAACCATATGCTGCCATTTGGTCCGATATAAAAAAGCCAAGGAGGTTATTAAGGTCAATAGGATCAAAGTCATAGTTTTCTATACTTTATTATACTCCTTTATAATCCTTTACAATATTAACTTATTGTTAATCCATAATGGAAATGAACTTAATAATTCATAAGTAGAGTTATAAGGTGGAATAAGAGGTCTAAAAGTTGACCATGTTTATAATTGATTCATAGCTTACTCTCTATTTAAGATCCTACAATAAAATCATAAATGAAATTCCTCTTTTACATAAAATTATAAACTAAAGTGATTATAATATTTATTTGGCATGAGGATTATAACCAAATCTTGTCAAGAAATAAGGGATAGTTTGAACTCCAAGTAATCATGTTTTATATGCTAAAAAGTCGACATACGATTTCCATGATTTCGATGATTACCAATCTAGGGTTAACAATAATGAACACCTCATTATTGGCATGCAGCGTGAAATACTTTTGGACTTTGCACGAGGACTATGGATAACCATTGATTGAAAAGAATGATTGGGAATCATCCTTCCAGCGAGATGTTGGTTTGAACTATACACAAAACCCACTGCTTGTCGAAATATTTACTGGCTATCGTGGCATTACCATAGCCAAGTGTTGTGTTGTTATAAGAGTTGTTTGACAAACCCTAGTTCTCATTACCTCCTTCTCCTTCGGCTCTTGTCGCTCTGCGATGGTGCTGGTGCACCCTTGTGTCGTCTCTCCTCTGCAACGGAATCCTCCAGCTTGTCCTCCTCTTATGACTCATTTCTTACTGTTCCATACGTTGCTGTCGGCCCTTCGTTGGCTGTTCTACCCTCAGGTTTTCCTCTGTCATTCTGAAGAACCCGAACCCTTGTCTGTGATAACCACCTCCCTCAGTGAGGTTCGAAGGCTTATTCTGTTGTAATGCGAAATGAGTGTGGCTATACATTGACCTTCTTTTTCCTCCCTGCAGTCGGGTCACTCCCTCGCGTTGATGGTTGTACTGCCGTTACTGATGGTCGTGTTATTTTTAAAAGGAACAGGTAAGATTAATGAAATTCTTTCTTTGCTTTTACCGTCTTGAGCTTAACCCTAAACTTATTACTCAGGTTACAGAGTTCTAACATTATGTTTTCCTCTGTGGTTACAGATCTTTGCTCTCCATCCTACACGGCCTCTGGTAGAAAGATTTGTACAGCATTTACAAATCCTGGTAAGCCTGGTTACACCATGGCTCTTTCTCCTTGTGGGGGTTCCTTTGGAAATTTCAAGGGTTGGCATAAGATGCCTGAAACCCTTACGGTTTCAGTTTGTCTCGTTAATATGTCTGTTACTTTAGATTAGTGAAAGAAACCCCTACGCTATGTGAGGGTACTCCGGCTATGGCCGTGATTAGAAGAGTTATTTTTCTTGTGTTTTTAAGTGCTGTGTGAGAAATGATTATACTGTGGCAAAAGTGCCATACCCCTCAGACTTATAAGGACCGTGGGCTTTATAGAGCTATTCGACTTTCTGTTGGTTTTACTGTGTAAAGTTTGAGGCCATGAGCCTGACTTGGGAAGGGTTATACCCCTCGACTCCTTACTTCTACTGTAAATATAATTCTACAGGGTTTTCACCCTGCGTCTAAAATACATATGTATTAATACTGTTATATGTATTTGTATTTCTTTGTTTATTTACAGTACTGAAATTTTGGAAGCTTGTTTATGCTAAATTTATAATACGGCTTTGAGTATAATACTGTCTTAACTCCACAGTCGTCGATTTACTTGTATAAATTGGATTTATAGGGTTAAACCCTAATTTGACAGTAAGAGAATTATGTACTTGATTTTTACTATTAATAATTTCTTTTATAATGTTACTGCCAAGGTTTCTGCTCCTGGTTTATACATTGACTTGTTTGTTATTATTAGATTGTTTAAATGTTAACATAGTTTGTACTCTTCAATTAAATAGGGTCTTTATAATTTGTTTTATTTAATCTTAACAATGTTTTTTTTAAGTACTGTCAAGTTACTTTGTAATACAGAAAGTATATTTAATTCCGATTTATAATTAAAGTAATAATAATGTTACCTTAAGTTAAAAACAGTAATATTCCTATAATGTATAAAAATAAAAGTATATGATTATAAATATAACAAGGATGTTATCTTTCTTGTGAATACTAATACCTCTGTATTAATATCCTTAGTTTATTTTATAAGCTCATAGAAAAACAGTATTCTGTTGTTTATTTATGGTGCCTATTTATGTTAATACTATATAAAATCTTTTAAGGTTTAGTTCATCTTATTAATATGATATTTATATATATAAAAGAAAACAATTAATATTATCTAAGGATTATCCTTTAAACATATATATAGTAGCATTCGCTTTCAATTTATGAAAGATAGATTAATAATTTTACCCCTGTGATGGAGTACGGTCTGGTAAACCTAGATGAGGAAAAACACAGTGGGTCTTTATTTTTCATCAAAAGATTCTATTACTGATAAACTAAAGCATTTACATCTCTAAACCAGCTAAATCTTATATCATAACCTACAAACATAACATTTAACCATTCACAATTATTAAACAAAGACAGTTAAGTGACAGAACCTGCTGGAACTTTGGACAACAACAGCAATGGGAGGCCGTTCCTCCCTACCAACTCCTGGAGAGCGCTCAAACAGCGACTCCTCAGGACCCCCGAGCTTGCTCTGGTCTCCCTGGCTTGAACTAGGTTCAGCAGTAATCAAATACCAGTCTTCAACACTCAGTATCAAATATGAACTTATCAATAAGTTCTCCCAGCTAACAAGATGTAATAAACCAAGTTACTGCAGCAATCCTCTCAGAACAACTTCCTTACTGTTTTCCCTTTTTCCCCAAATGAATTTCCTGAATAGCATTCCACCTGAATGTTTCTTCTCTGGAAAATATCTGAGCAGCCTCAGCTCTATTCATTGGGTACTTTTAAAAGATTGCTTAGGTCTTTTTTGGATTAGTTGTCATTTAATGAGCCACCTGCTCTGATCCCACTTTCTTGGGGGATCATGACCCCAAATATAGGGAAGTTGCCACCTACAACTTAGGAAGTGTTTGAGGATGCTGCCACTTGTCTTTTCCCCTCCACCTAGTTCCATCCACCAGTTTGACCAGTAACCTCTTTTTAACAGCTCTCCCATGCTGTTGTCTCCACAATTTATTTATTAATAATAAAATTTTCTGAATTACATTCCACTTCTGTTGACTCTGCTGAGTCATCAATTTCTACTTAGCATTAAATTTAACATAATGTCTCAGGAATATAATTAAAACAATTAACATTATTTTACAAAATTGGGGTATGTGACATACACACCCCCTTAAAATGTAACATCGTCCTCGATGTTACTTATTCTTCATCCTCTGCAACCTCCTAGAACAGATTCGGGTATGCCTCCTGCATCTTACTTTCCAGTTCCCAAGTAGCCTCTTCAGGACTACGGTGCTTCCATTGCACCTTCACCTATCCAATGGCACGGTTCCGCAGAGTAATTTCCCTCCTCCCGAGGATACAGTCCGGTTCCACCAGAATTTCTCCTTCTGGTTCCACCTGTACAACATTCCAATCAATCACATGAGTAGCATCATGAACATAATTTTTCAGAATAGAAATATGAAAAACATTATGCACTTTCAAGTTAGGTGGTAACGCTAGCTGATATGTAACTTGACCAATTCTGGATAAAATTTCAAACGGACCACAGTAACGTGGTGCTAGTTTTGCACAACTCCCCAGTATTAAAGAGCTTTTCTTTGGTCTTACCTTTATAAACACGTGTTCACCCACCTGGAACTCTTTGGGAGTTCTTTTTAAATCTGCTTGGCTCTTTTGCCGATCCTGTGCTACCTTCAAATTTTCCTGCACTTGTTTCACAATCTGTTCCATTTCCTTCAATAATTCAGGTCCTAACACCAATCTATCTACTGGATTATTCCAGGAGATAGGAGTGTTGCATTTACGCCCATACAAAATTTCAAATGGACTAAACTTAGCTGATGAGTGGTAGTTATTATTATATGCAAACTCTGCTAGATGCAAGTAATCCTCTCACTTACCTGGCTGATCCTTAACATACATTCTTAACAGATCTTCCAGCACTTGATTCACTCTTTCAGTATGTCCGTCTGTCTGAGGATGGAAAGAGGTGCTGAAATTCAGTGTTGTGTTTAATCCCTTAAACAAGGACCTCCAAAAATTCCCTGTGAATTTAGGATCCCTGTCTGAAATGATAACCTTAGGTACTCCATTTAACCTAAAAATCTGCTTTAAAAATATATCAGCTATATTGGCAGCCTTGTAAGTAGTCTTGACAGGAATGAAATGTACTGCTTTACTTAACTTGTCAACCACCACCATAATTGAATCATTCTGATTCTGATTTTTGGGCAATCCAGTAATAAAATCCAAGCTGATTATCTCCCATTTCCAACTAGGAATAGGCAATGGTTGCAGTAAACCAGCTGGATGTTGGTGTTCGGTTTTCACTTGTTGACAGTCCAAATATCTAGCTATGTATTCAGCTACTTCAGATTTCATATTAGGCTAGAAATATTCTTTCCTTAACATGGTTACAGTCTTTTGGTAACCTGGATGTCCTGAGTAAGGTGTTTTATGAACTTCATCCAAAATCAGCAACTTAACCTTAGACACATTAGGTACATACAATTTGTCTTTAAACAATAAAAATCCATCTTTATTTAGACTATAACCTTTTATTAAGCTTTCAGTAGGTCCTTCTTTAGCTGTAACTTGTAATTTTTGGTAAATTTCATCTTGTTTTACCCCTTCTGTAAGCTGTTCATTTAAATCAGAAGCATAAGTGTTGATTGCTGCTGTAAAGTTCAGCTTTGCATTTCTGCTCAAAGCATCAACCACCTTATTTTCTTTTCCTTTTATGTGTTGGATTTCAAAATAATATTCACTCAAGAAGGCCAACCACCTTGCTTGTCTTGCATTTAAGTTGGGCTGATCTAAAAGGTATTTCAGTCCTTTATTATCAGTCATTAAGATAAATTTGCTGCCTATTAAATGATGTCACCACATTTTTAAGGCATGTATAACAACAACAAGTTATAAGTCATAAGTTGCATAATTATTTTCGTGGATCTTTAACTTCCTGGACTCATAGGCAATGACATGCCCGTCTTGAGTCAACGCACCGCCTAAACCATCATTACAAGAATCGGTGCATACCACGAAATCCTTATTAGGATCTGCTATTCTTAGAATAGGCGCAGTTGTTAATAAGGTTTTTAATTTCTTAAAACTTTCTTCACACTTTAAGTTCCAATCGAATTTCTTGCCTTTCTTTTGCAAGGAAGTGATTGGATTAGCTATTTTTGAAAAGCCTTCACTGAATCTCCGGTAATAACCGGTAATTCCCATGAATGACCTAACATCTGTTACGTCCTTTGGAACTGGCCAATCTTCGATTGCCCAAATCTTTTCAGGATCGACTGAAATCCCTTCCTTAGTCACTACGTGACCTAAGTACTGGATTTCATCCTTAAAGAAATCACACTTGCTGAACTTCGCAAAGAGCTGTTGCTCTCGCAGCTCTTGTAAAACTATCCGCAGGTGTTCTTTATGTTCCGCCTCATTTTTAGAGTAAATTAAGATGTCATCGATAAACACGACAACAAATTTATCTAAGTATTTATGCATTATATTATTCATTAAGCACATAAAGACAGCTGGGGCATTGGTAAGCCCAAATGGCATTACGACAAATTCGTAATGTCCATACCTTGTTTTGAAGGCTGTCTTGAAGATGTCCTCATCTTTAATTCTTACCTGATGATATCCTGATCTCAGGTCTATCTTTTAGAACACCGTAGCTCCATGTAGCTGATCAAACAGATCATCGATGCGGGGCAACGAATATCTATTTTTAATAGTCATCTTATTTAGTTGACGGTAATCTGTGCATAGTCGCATAGTTCCGTCTTTCTTTCTTTATTTAGGATAACTTTGGACAACAACAGAAATGGGAGGCCGTTCCTCCCTACCAACTCCTGGAGAGCGCTCAAACAGCGACTCCTCAGGACCCCCGAGCTTGCTCTGGTCTCCCTGGCTGGAACTAGGTGCAGCAGTAATCAAATACCAATATTCAACACTCAGTATCAAATCTGAACTTATCAGTAAGTTCTCCCAGCTAACAAGCTATAATAAACCAAGTTACTGCAAAAATCCCCTCAGAACAACTTCCTTACTGTTTTCCCTTTTTCCCCAAATGAATTTCCTGAATAGCATTCCACCTGAATGTTTCTTCTCTGGAAAATATCTGAGCAGCCTCAGCTCTATTCATTGGGTACTTTTAAAAGATTGCCTAGGTCTTTTTGGGTTAGTTGTCATTTAATGAGCCACCTGCTCTGATCCCACTTTCTTGGGGGATCATGACCCCAAATATAGGGAAGTTGCCACCTACAACTTAGGAAGTGTTTGAGGATGCTGCTACTTGTCTTTTTCCCTCCACCTAGTTCCATCCACCAGTTTGACCAGTAACCTCTTTTTAACAGCTCTCCCATGCTGTTGTCTCCACAATTTATTTATTAATAATAAAATATTCTGAATTACATTCCACTTCTGTTGAATCTGCTGAGTCATCAGTTCCTACTTAGCATTAAATTTAACATAATGTCTCAGGAATATAATTCAAACAATTAACATTATTTTACAAAATTGGGGTATGTGACAATATCTTTTCCCCCCTTTTATATGCTTGTGTCAAATGGTAAACTGGTTCGATTTCGTGTGATTGGGAGCTGGGTTTTTAGTTCTGAAAGAGAGTTATGGATGCTATGGGTTTTACTGGTGTTGACAATACATGCAGCATCAATCACAGTTGTAGTGATGATCTGGAAGAATCGAACTCTGTGAATCGTGGCTGCATCTAAATCAGGCGCTTTAAAATGATGGCAGGTACTGGAGTTGGCTTCCTTGCATCATGTGGTTGGCAATATACAAACCAAGAAGATTCAGCTGGTCGTGGATGATCAATTGGGTTAGTGCTCGAGTCTCTGAACCTTTCTTTAAGGCATCGAGTATGTAATGTGCTAGAAAACTTGCCAATGTTAAAATAGAGAGGAAACAATGGAAAATCTATACCAGCACATTCAGAAAAACAAACACTAAAAGAAATATGGGGAATAAGAATTCATGAAAGTTGCTTTTCAATTACAATGCAAATAAGATGACTTGTGCGCAGAAGAATAAAATTAATACCGATCTGATACATCTACTTCTTATGCAGATCTGCATCATCTTGGGGATTATACTCATGACTGTGTCATCAATTGGGCGTCTAAGGAGTATCATTATTGCTGTAAAGACATACAAATTCTTGGGCGTCTAAGAAATATCATTATTGCCGCAAAGACATACAAATTCTTCTTTTGAGTAGAGAGATCAACTGTTTTGGAAATGTTGGCCAAGATTTTCTTCTTGTTATACTTTGTTTTGGAAATGTTGGCCAAGATTTTCTTTTTGTTATACTTTGTATTGTTTTAAAATCAGCTGAACCGTAGAAATCAACTTTTGTGTTACTTGGATTAAATTTGAATAGAACCCTACATTTTTAAATGCATCTGCAAATATCACAAAGTTACAAACTATTTGCAATAATGTATGTCAATGGGAGAATTTGAAGTGAAATAAATTCTGTAACCATTATGAGATTCTCAAAAGTATTATAAATTCAAAAGATGAGTATTTGCAATATCTAACATAGTTTTGATCAAAATTCTTAGAAATACATTTTTATAGTCGTTTCATGTTTAACTGAGATGATATGCCATGACGGCCTTTTTGTAACTCATAATTTATGGAAAACTATCTTCTGCATAAAAATAAATAAATTAAATTGCTATCATCAACATATCTCAATAAAATTTATATAAAAACAAAGTTATAATGTTAACTGGGCAATCAACATCTTTCCATAAAATTTATATAAAAACAAATTTATTCTTTTTTACTACAGAAAGTTTCACATTGATGGTCACTTTCATATTTTCATTATGTATTTCTTCCTGGGTTGTACTCTTTTAATTTCCAATTTTATATACTGAACTAGCCATGTCTTGTTTGTGTATCTATTACTGATTGGAGAAATGAAGAAGTTAGTTGATGAAGGGAACATAAAATACATTGGACTTTCTGAGGCTTCTGCATCAACAATTCGAAGAGCTCATGCTGTTCATCCTACAACAACAGTTCAATTAGAGTGGTCCTTGTGGACTAGGGATGTAGAGGATGAGATTATTCCAACTTGCAGGTAGAGGTATTGGAGTTCATATTTACCATGTGGCCACTTTCCTAATAGTATGAATTTCAAATTTCAAATTGAAACTTTCATTACAGGGAGCTCGGTATTGGAATTGTGCCATATAGCCCTTTAGGGAGGGGTTTATTTTCTACTGGAGCAAAGTTGGTTGATAACTTGCCAGATCATGATTTCAGAAAGGTATTTGGGATCCATTTATTCTTACTCATGGATTTTAGATTTATGAATGGTTTTTGTATTTTGATAGATGCTTGATTATTTACACCTTCGAGACCCTTCATTCTCCCATTGTGTAACCCTTGAATATATGCCACGTATCACCTTCTTGTCATACTTCTCAATATAATGTTTAGTTGTCACTTATTGGTGACTGTCTTGCTATCATTGGCAATAATTCTAAAGGTTAATTTCGATTTTTCCAGGCCTTTCTTTTCAAGCTGGGATTCTCACCAAGCTTTCTGGGTTGTACTAGTTGAATATTAGTTACTTACTAAAGTCAATGATAAATTCAGTCAAAGTTTCCTGTTGCATCAAACAGCCACTTATATGAAATGTTTCTTTAAAATACCTCTACCAATCAAGAGGAGTTTGTCCTTAACTAGGCCAAAAAATTAAAGGAAAGGAAGATCCGAAGAAGACAAGTTAACTATCAGAGTCAAAAAATGAAAAGAAAAAACAGAAAAACTATAGCACTGACAGACATCACTCTTTCTTCCAAATACCTGTGTAGGGAAATCGATCCTTTCTTGAAATTTTCTTCGGGTGGTACAATGAATGTATATTGAAATGCAAATTGCAAAACAGGGGGAGCATCTGTGTTCCTGAAAACCAAAAGAATCAAAATAGAGTGAAAGGATAATAATAATTCAAATACGAAATACAACCGTGTGAAATTAATGCTCTTCAACATACACTTTTTTCTAAATAGAAGTATAATTTATGTAATGACCTAGCAGAGAAAACCCACGGCTTTCCATTTCTTCAGAGATACTGGTATTTGAATATTTATTATTAACACTTAAGCAGCAAGAAAAATACCCAAGTTTAACTAATGTGCAAATGTATGTGTAATTTTGACAAATAAACTGGACGCTATTGCCACTTATGTAATCTTTCCTTTGCTCTCTGTTTCCAATAATTCTTGAATGCTACCATGCCTATCCACAAGCAGTTCTGAGAAAAATAGCAAACGATACTTTACACTTTATACAAATATGGGTAGTGTTGCCCCCTGAAAATGCATGGTTCAAACTTCAATTAACATGCTGCAGAACAGTCATGGGAATTTTTTCTACCATAAAATGGATCTTAACATCTGCAAGCAGTACATGGAGATGTGAAATATTGCAGGAAATAGAAGAACGGATATAGCTATGGGTGATCAACAGTGACCTGGAGGGCAAATTTGGTGGTTTGATTTGAACCCGGGCATACTAGCATTCATATCTCATGCCCTGATCAGAATAGTAAAGGACTAACCCTTGGCTTGATGGTGGATGAAATGAACTTGAAGGCACTATTGTTGAGGATTGAGGGTGAAGCTATGACACTTGGCACTACCAAAGGTCTTGTGTGTGGAAGAGACTGCCATTATGGACCTCACATGATGCACATACACCAAGATGAAAAGTTGAAAACTAATATGCTTATTGGAGTACCTTCTTGTATGACAGATTTAGGGACCTGGATCTGCTGCAGATGACCCAAGACATGGCATAGAGTCCTCTTTAGGAGCACTCAGATTGACGGATTCCCAAGTGAACCCAAAATCTCCTTACCATGAAACAAGATATAAAAACCTTTTCTAATGTAGCACTCAGCATTGGGGCATTATATTTGGACCCAAGTCACCATTTTGTGCATGTAACAGGGCGAGAAAACCTTCTTGGGAGAAGTTCTAGTAAGGAGGAGAATTTAAAGTTGATTTAACACCTTATTCCACTTCATAGCCTTCCATGGGGTTAGGGTCCAAGTAATTTGATCTTTCAGGTGATGGGAGGAAGAGTTCGTAACCTGTATATGCATCTATTATTCTACCTTTCATGTAGATCAAATTTGTGTGTAAAGATCTAAATAGAAATTCTATTGTAGTCCTCTTATTCAGAGCAGATTTCACTCATTTGTGTGCTTCTTTTAGGTAAGAGAAGAGGCTTGACTGCAATCTAGTGGACCTCTTTAGCCTTCTTGATGTAACCAAATCTATTATGACTTCTTCAAAAGAAGTCTGCTGACTGTTCATTTACTTTTTGACAACTGTCTTACCATTCTCTTTGTGTTTAAGGTTGCACGGTACATGAGTTGATGTTTATATGGATGTGACATTGTCTCACTAATGAACATTATTTTCATCTGTACATTGATTTGGTTGACCTAATCAGGAGGAGCAATGCGCTTGGAGAGATTCCCAAGGAACATTCTAACTAATTTTTGTGGAGAGAAAGGAGATAGACAAATTTATTGTTTCCTTTGCCTTGACCTAATCACCTTTGGGTTTGAAGAAGATCTTTAAAAGGAGAAGATCATTCATTCGAAAGGGAAGCTCAAGCAAGGGAGAAATCTCCCCTAAACTTTAAAGGCCAAGTAATTTGATCTTTCAGGTTATGGGAGGAAGAGTTCGTGACCTATATAGGCATCTATTATTCTTCTTTTCCCGTAGATCAAATTGGTGTGTAAAGCTCTAAATAGAAATTTGCTCTTGCAGTCCTCTTATTTGGAGCTTATTTCACTCATTTGTTTGCTGCTTTTGGCTAAGGGAAGAGGCTTGACTACAATCTATTGGACCTCTTTGGCCTTCCTGATGTAACCAAAAATGTTATGAACAAGTCTGCTGACTGTTCATTTACTTTTTGACAACTGTCTTACCATTCTCTGTGTTTATGGTTGCACGGTACATGAGTTGGTGTCATATATTGAAGGGTCTCAAGGATTATTTTGATAGGTGTTGGCAACTATATTCTACTTGCCCTTCTTACACCAACTACAAAATTGGAAATATGAACCATGATCAGATATGGATGTTTATTCTTTTTTACTACATAAAGTTTCACATTGATGGTCACTTTCATATTTTCATTGATGTATTTCTTCCTGGGTTGTACTCTTTTAATTTCCAATTTTATATACTGAACTAGCCATGTCTTGTTTGTGTATCTATTACAGATTGGAGAAATGAAGTAGTTAGTTGATGAAGGGAAAATAAAATACATTGGACTTTCTGAGGCTTCTGCATCAACAATTCGAAGAGCTCATGCTGTTCATCCTATAACAACAGTTCAATTAGAGTGGTCCTTGTGGACTAGGGATGTAGAGGATGAGATTATTCCAACTTGTAGGTAGAGGTATTGGAGTTCATATTTATCATGTGGCCACTTTCCTAATAGTATTAATTTCAAATTTCAAATTGAAACTTTCATTACAGGGAGCTCGGTATTGGAATTGTGCCATATAGCCCTTTAGGGAGGGGTTTCTTTTCTGCTGGAGCAAAGTTGGTTGATAACTTGCCAGATCATGATTTCAGAAAGGTATTTGGGATCCATTTATTCTTACTCATGGATTTTAGATTTATGAATGGTTTTTGTATTTTGATAGATGCTTGATTATTTACACCCTCGAGACCCTTCATTCTCCCATTGTGTAACCCTTGAATATATGCCACGTATCACCTTCTTGTCATACTTCTCAATCTAATGTTTAGTTGTCACTTATTGGTGACTGTCTTGCTATCATTGGCAATAATTCTAAAGGTTAATTTCGATTTTTCTAGGCCTTTCTTTTCAAGCTGGGATTCTCACCCAGCTTTCTGGGTTGTACCAGTTGAATATTAGTTACTTACTAAAGTCAATGATAAATTCAGTCAAAGTTTCTTGTTGCATCAAACAACCACTTATATGAAATGTTTCTTTAAAATACCTCTACCAATCAAGAGGAGTTTGTCCTTACTAGACCAAAAAATTAAAGGAAAGGAAGATCCGAAGAAGACAAGTTAACTATCAGAGTCAAAAAATGAAAAGAAAAAATAGAAAAACTATAGCACTGACAGACATCACTCTTTCTTCCAAATACCTGTGTAGGGAAATCAATCCTTTCTTGAAATTTTCTTCGGGTGGTACAATGAATGTATATTGAAATGCAAATTGCAAAAAAGGGGGAGCATCTGTGTTCCTGAAGACCAAAAGAATCAAAACAGAGTGAAAGGATAATAATAATTCAAATACGAAATACAGCCGTGTGAAATTAATGCTCTTCAACATACACTTTTTTCTAAATAGAAGTATAATTTATGTAATGACCTAGCAGAGAAAACCCACGGCTTTCCATTTCTTCAGAGATATTGGTATTTGAATATTTATTATTAACACTTAAGCAGCAAGAAAAATACCCAAGTTTAACTAATGTGCAAATGTATGTGTAATTTTGACAAATAAACTGGACGCTATTGCCACTTATGTAATCTTTCCTTTGCTCTCTGTTTCCAATAATTCTTGAATGCTACCATGCCTATCCACAAGCAGTTCTGAGAAAAATAGCAAACAATACTTTACACTTTATACAAATATGGGTAGTGTTGCCACCTGAAAATGCATGGTTCAAACTTCAATTAACATGCTGCAGAACAGTCATGGGAATTTTTTCTACCATAAAATGGATCTTAACATCTGCAAGCAATACATGGAGATGTGAAATATTGCAGGAAATAGAAGAACGACTGTAGCTATGGGTGATTAGCAGTGACCTGGAGGGAAAATTTGGTGGTTTGATTTGAGCCTGGGCATACTAGCACTCATATCTCATGCCCTGATTAGAACAGTAAAGGACTAACCCTTGGCTTGAAGGTGGATGAAATGAACTTGAAGGCACTATTGTTGAGGATTGAGGGTGAAGCGATGACACTTGGCGCTACCAAAGGTCTTGTTTGTGGAAGAGACTGCCACTATGGACCTCACATGATGCACATACACTAAGATGAAAAGTTGAAAACTAATATGCTTATTGGAGTACCTTCTTGTATGATAGATTTAGGGACCTGGATCTGCTGCAGATGACCCAAGACATGGCATAGATTCCTCTTTAGGAGCACTCAGATTGAGGGACTCCCATGTGAACCCAAAATCTCCTTACCATGAAACAAGATATAGAAACCTTTTCTAATGTAGCACTAAGCATTGGGGCATTATATTTGGACCCAAGTCACCATTTTGTGCATGTAACAGGGCGAGAAAACCTTCTTGGGAGAAGTTCTAGTAAGGAGGAGAATTTAAAGTTGATTTAACACCTTATTCCACTTCATAGCCTTCCATGGGGTTAGGGTCCAAGTAATTTGATCTTTCAGGTGATGGGAGGAAGAGTTTGTAACCTGTATATGCATCTATTATTCTACCTTTCCTGTAGATCAAATTGGTGTGTAAAGATCTAAATATAAATTCTGTTGTAGTCCTCTTATTCAGAGCAGATTTCACTCATTTGTGTGCTTCTTTTAGGTAAGAGAAGAGGCTTGACTGTAATCTAGTGGACCTCTTTAGCCTTCTTGATGTAACCAAATCTGTTATGACTTCTTCAGAAGAAGTCTGCTGACTGTTCATTTACTTTTTGACAACTGTCTTACCATTCTCTTTGTGTTTAAGGTTGCACGATACATGAGTTGATGTTTATATGGATGTGACATTGTCTCACTAATGAACATAATTTTCATCTGTACATTGATTTGGTTGACCTAATCAGGAGGAGCAATGCGCTTGGAGAGATTCCCAAGGAACATTCTAACTAATTTTTGTGGAGAGAAAGGAGATAGACAAATTTATTGTTTCCTTTTCCTTGACCTAATCACCTTTGGGTTTGAAGAAGATCTTTAAAAGGAGAAGATCATTCATTCGAAAGGGAAGCTCAAGCAAGGGAGAAATCTTCCCTAAACTTTAAAGGCCAAGTAATTTGATCTTTCAGGTTATGGGAGGAAGAGCTCGTGACCTATATAGGCATCTGTTATTCTTCTTTTCCTGTAGATCAAATTGGTGTGTAAAGTTCTAAATAGAAATTTGCGCTTGCAGTCCTCTTATTCAGAGCTTATTTCACTCATTTGTTTGCTGCTTTTGGCTAAGGGAAGAGGCTTGACTGCAATCTATTGGACCTCTTTGGCTTTCCTGATGTAACCAAAACTGTTATGAACAAGTCTGTTGACTGTTCATTTACTTTTTGACAACTGTCTTACCATTCTCTGTGTTTATGGTTGCACAGTACATGAGTTGGTGTCATATATTGAAGGGTCTCAAGGATTATTTTGATAGGTGTTGGCAACTATATTCTGCTTGCCCTTCTTACACCAACTTCAAAATTGGAAATATGAACCATGATCAGATATGGATGTTTATTCTTTTTTACTACAGAAAGTTTCACATTGATGGTCACTTTCATATTTTCATTGATGTATTTCTTCCTAGGTTGTACTCTTTTAATTTCCAATTTTATATACTGAACTAGCCATGTCTTGTTTGTGTATCTATTATAGAATGGAGAAATGAAGAAGTTAGTTGATGAAGGGAAAATAAAATACATTGGACTTTCTGAGGCTTCTGCATCAACAATTTGAAGAGCTCATTCTGTTCATCCTATAACAACAGTTCAATTAGAGTGGTCCTTGTGGACTAGGGATGTAGAGGATGAGATTATTCCAACTTGTAGGTAGAGGTATTGGAGTTCATATTTACCATGTGGCCACTTTCCTAATAGTATTAATTTCAAATTTCAAATTGAAACTTTCATTAGAGGGAGCTCGGTATTGGAATTGTGCCATATAGCCCTTTAGGGAGGGGTTTCTTTTCTGCTGGAGCAAAGTTGGTTGATAACTTGCTAGATCATGATTTCAGAAAGGTATTTGGGATCCATTTATTCTTACTCATGGATTTTATATTTATGAATATTTTTTGTATTTTGATAGATGCTTGATTATTTACACAAGCTATCTAAGTTTCTACTATTTTTCATGTTATATGACAGAGATATTGTTTGAAATTAGTAATATTTAGACATTAATGGTTGTTGCAGGGGCTCCCATGCTGCACAGGAAAAATAATTTAGTATGAGGATCCCAGTTGTTCAGGGTTCCTCTAATCCTAAAACAAGTTCATCTCATTCACTTTCGGTGTCTCCAACATTAAATATCCTGCCTTGGTGGTGGAAGCTGCGGCATCAGGGTTGAGTTCTGATCATGGCAAGCTATTGGTCAATAAGGGTGGGCAGTCATCAACGTTTATATCTAAAAAACATATTGATGCCAAACTTAATGCAATGAGTGGAACATATATAAAATTAAATTCACGTGTAAATATCGTTGGGGAAGCTTTCCATGGAAAGAATTCCAGTTTAGTTGATCGTACTATGAAATGTAGGAGTCATGAAGGTTTTAAAAGTCTATTGAAGAATTCGTCCTCTGACACACACAAGGGTTCATCTAAGCTGGGTAGTGGGCACATTGAAATAGCAAGAAGTGAAAGAACAGATGCAGCTTCAGTGTCATCTGGTATTGTTTGTGTTGGACTTTCTAAAGATAGCTTTCCAATCTCTGTCCCTCAAAGCAATAATTATGTAGTTTGTAGATTGATATCTATCATAAATTTGTTTGAATATCATCATTGTCAAGCAATAACAACTTCTTAAAGGGTGCTAGCTCAATGGTAGAGCGCCTGCCTATAATTAGGCAGGAGGTTGGTGGTTTGATTCCTCCGTGCCCTATCATAAATTCGTGACTACAAAAATGACTAAATTGACATATATACGACTATTAGTAGCTAATTTCTCGTATATTGGTTGTATTTAGATTAGTCATTAATATGTTAACATCTAGTAGTTTATTTAGTCGTATATTTGGTCATTAATGGTTGCAATCAGTGACTAAATTAGTGACTAAATCAACAACTAAATCAATGACTAACTCAATGACTAAATCCATGACTAAATCATTTACTATCAACGACTAAAACAACGACTAAATCAATGACTAAATCAATGACTAAAACATTGTCTATCAATGACTAAATCAATGACTACTAAGTCAAGCTATTAATGACTAGTGAAATACGACTAACTATAAGATAGTGGAAATTTGCTACTATTAGTCACCGACTCAAAAATAGTCGTTTATAGCATGATTTTAGTCATTTTTTTAGTCATTAATTTCTCATTTTCTACTAGTGTGAGAACACAAGTGGGATTAAAATCAAGGTTCTTAGGACTTAAAATGGAAAGGAGTATATAAAAAATAACTTATAGAAACTATGTCATGAAAGTTGCTTTCAGATGCAACATTCTATGCACTACACACCACAACAAAATGGTGTTGTAGAGTGCAAGAATAGAGCTTTGAAAGAAATAGAAACATGCATGATGGAGGAAAAGGATTTATCACCTAATATATGGTATGAATCCATCAATTGTGCTGCATATGTTTGGAATAGAGCTCCATGCAAAGCATTGGAAGGTAAATCTCCATTTCAGGTTTGGAGTGGTCACAAGCCCAATGTTTCTCATTTCAAGGTTTTCGCTCAAAATCTTGGGATAGAATTCATCCCGAGAAGAGAAACGCCTTGAATTCTAAAAGTAAGGAGTCTCTCTATGGCCTCATGAAGAAGTATCTCTATGAATATCACTTGTACCCCTCAGATTTATATGCAACAGAGAGTGATTTTATTCATGGTGATCTTCATGAAGATCAGATGTATATTATAAATGTATTTTACTGATGTACCCCAAGGGAGATGTATTATTCCTCTGTCAGGATGTTACTATTGTATTTGGTCATCATAGAGTAATGAGGTAAATAATCCATTGTAAGTTTGGTCAATAGTACCCCAATAAAAATAATATAATATTGTATTGAGTCTTCCTAATTGAAGTCGACCGAGTCAATTAAGTGGGGATGACTTGTTAGGTTAAAAGTAAAGTGATAAAAAAATATAAATAGAGGAGTTGTGTTCCTCATTTGAACACACACTAACTTGTGTATAGAGCATAGGATATATATATATATCTACTGGGAGAAGGAGCACCTGTCTAGGGTCTTGTCTTGTACTTTTGATACATCTTATACTGAGGAAGTTTTGATGGGTTTTCTTCCCCATGAGGCTTTCCTAGGATAAATATTTGTGTTCTTTTGTGTGGTTGTACTTGTCTATATTTCAGTGATCCTTTTGCATATGGTTATGATGTTATAATGCTAAATGTTATCATATATTATATAACCATTAAAAACTTAACATGGTATCATATCTACCTTGAAATAAGTCTTTGTGCAGCTGAAACACTTCTACAACTACAACTACTGAAGATTAGGTTTCATGCTTGAAAACGTTACAAGAATAAAACTACTCATGTTGGGACTTTCTCTATATATCGTGTCTGGAGAAGGATCAGGAGCTGATACTTTTACGAGATGAATATGAAATCTTGATATACCATGTGTAAAATTTTCAGCCTCAAATTAGCTACAATATAGTAGATATGGGTCCTCCAACTCATGGTTCCATCCCCTCCCAGAATTCATCCTTAAACAGGTGGCCTAGGGATAATTGCTATATCTCGGGCTAGGAAGGTCAAAATTAAATTTCACAAGATGATTCAAATAGCTAACAGACTATAGTTTCTTTGGTAAAACTTTCAGACCCAAAAGGTGAAACAATGACATGTGTCAGTTCGCACAAGTTAGCTACGCTGAACAATACTGAAATAAGTCACCTTGGGAAAATTCACATAAGTCCCAATTGGTAAAACCAATTTTGATATAACATGTGGGGTTGGAAATAAGGTATACTAGGATACCTTAGTGCAAATTTTCAGACACATAGGAGAATTAATTTTGGAGATACAATAGAAACAATATCAGGAAATTATGTAGAAGAAATTGGGAAAATGAGTATACTTCTTAGCTCGCATTGAGGAGGTGCATATTTATATCCAATAAGATATGAAAGATACCTAAGTTGAAAAATTATCATTTCTCTATCAAACCTTAGGTTCGCCAGAAGCATTCTTCTAGAAAAGATCTCAAGCTAGCATCAAGTTGAGAAATCTCATTGGTAAGTTCTATCCTCTCTATTTCCACTTGAGGTTCTCATTTTTATCATGATGAAAAAAAGTACCAAGATTAAGAACAATATTTAAGAAGCAGAGGAACTCTGATGATGAAAGTATAGAGTTCTTCTCATACTTGAAGAAGCATGACCTAGAGAACTATGTCAAAGAACAAGCTGCAGATCCAGCGGGAGATGAAGACAAATCACAAGAAGGATTTAGTCAAATCCAAGAGGATTATTTCCACCTCCATTGGATCTCACATGTATCATCCTTATAGAATCCCAAGAATATGTTTGGTACAATAACCAACTTGTACGAAGGAAAGAATGTCAACATAAAGATGACATTGAGGAACCAACTGAAGAATGTGAAGATACAGAACTCAGAGACCATGCAGTTCCACTTTACAAGGGTTTCTCAAATCAAAGGACAACTTGAAGAAGTAAAATAAAGACATCATGCTCACATAGATGGAGATTCCTCAAGTGATGTGGAATGTGAATTGTACTGGTTCCCATAATCAATAGAAGGATTTAGGACATGAGGATCAAGAAGGAGTTTACAAAACAAACAAAAGATAAGTATTTGAATTGTCATTATTTAGTGGTGTTCAAAGAAATTTATGATCCATAATAGAATGCTTGCATTAATTACATTATACTACTAATATGCATGTTATGGGTAAGTATCCCATGGTGCTACACAATACTCCATTGCTACTTATCTATAATGAAACCTCTTTGTTGACGTATTGGGATTAGTGCACACTCTCAATGATGTTATGGTGGAGATGGAAGGAACCTGGAAGGATTCTGTGTATGGATGAATGTTGTATTGGCTAAAATAGTTGCATGATTATATTGTTGTACATAATTTTTTTTCATTATGCATATGTCTTATGAAATGTTCCTAACCATGCATATGGTATATGTGACTTGCAGGAAAGGACGTGTACAACTGCCTACAAGAAATGGAGTATAAGACTTGTTCTGAATAACAAGGGATTACAATTCAAGATCCATTCCAATAAACATACATGAAGATGAACTTGAAGCTCCCATGGTCAGAGACACCATGATGGAAGAAAGAGCTTCAGAAGAATACAAGACAATGGTAGATCCACCTTGAAATATGAAGACCACCTTGGGCATGAGAGATAATTCAAGATGAATAAAAGTATGACGAGACTTCCAAATAAAATAATAGGCCTAAGATACACTCTAGTTATGTGGCACAATCGAATGACATCATTGATGTAGACCTTTCCATCTATGGAAGAAGATCTGATCAAAGAGTACTAGGTGATCATGGGGAATGATGTCTAGAATATGGTTCTGAGACTTGAAGGGGAGTCTGTAGTGTCTTCCATGTGGATCTACAAGATCAAGTGTACAAAGGAATGTTCTTGGTTTGTCTCAAAAAGAGGGAGTAGATTATGGCACAACATACTAAATTGACCAGACACACTTCTCTAGTGAAGCATAAGTATATATTGAGAAAAGAACCACATGTGTAGAAAATACTTTGTACAAGCTCAAAAGGAACCCATAGATAAGCACATCTAGTTACATAAGGAGCTTCAATATCTCCTAGAGTGATGAATATATTGACCTTTTCTACAAGTTTGAAGATGGAAACCTATAGAAGACAACAAGCTCACAGATGGGTGCAAGAGGAAATTTTCAACAAAGTTCAAGATACAGCATCTTGATATCTAGTAACCTAAGATAGACAGATAGAAGAAAAATAGTATAAGATTCTACCTGTCACTCCATTACATAAAGTTTTGATACATAGAGTAATGCAGAGGGAAGATGAAGGTCTGCTTTAGGGGGAGTGACTGCAAAATATTTCTGAGTTTGACATGGTACGACAGGATGGAAAACTTTCTTATGAACTAAGGATTTACCAAGAGTAAAGTGGGTTCCAACCTTCAACGTTGAATGCAAAAGACTGAGATATGTCGATGAATTAACATGATGAACTCATTGCATACAAAAAGAGGAAGTACTAAGGCCAGAAAGAGCACCTCAGGATGTTTGGGCTCATGTATGATCTCATGAAGAGGCTGAGTACATTACAACATGTTCACCTTGTAGTGAAGCAATGTAGTGTTTGAATTATTGAACCACTGATCTACATGCAATGAGTGCACTTGAAAGGTATAATTGTGCAGTGGAATTGAATGAACAATGTACACTGAAAAATAAAAATTTCAGAGAAAACTGATAAGAATTAATCAGTAAATTACAACATTAATATTCCTTAATTCCAACAGTATACAGTAGTGTTACATAATGGAGAATTTGAATCATGTGGATAATATTGGAATATACCAACTCAATCCTAACTGACTGGATAACTAGAAGTATCTAAATCACTATCGAATACCACTAGTATAACTCAACATATCTAATTCAGTATGACAATCAGTTAAACTAGTTAAACCAGTTAAACCGACCTGGTAGGTGAACAAAGGTGCCACTTTCCCATGCAACCATGCATAAATGGCACTAGACTTACTGAATGAAATCTAACTTAATGTAATTGAAGATAGACTTAGCATAGATACCTACCAGCTACAACCAAATGATGGAGGCTAACAGTGGCACTCATAGTGGCTGCTAAAGTGTAGGGATTGGCACTGGTCACACCTAAAAGGCACACTGATGGCACCAATGGGGCACACTGGTGGCACCAATAGCACTAGTGGAACCAAAATCATGGTGGCACCAAACTCTAGAAAATGACTCCTAATTTAGGAAAATTATCTAATAGACTATATATGGAAAAGGGAGGATTATAATAATCCTAACACCCCCCCTTAATCCTAAATTGGACAAGTTGGGCCCTGTAAATAAATCCATAAGTCACCCATTACAATATAAAATAATCAAAACTACTTAATAAATAGAGGAAATAGGGGAAAACATCATGGGAACCCCCTACCCCGCCCCCCTCAAAATAAGAAGGAATAAGAAATACAAGCTATTCTTAGGAGAAAAATATTTCTCTTTGGGAGATAACTTGCAAAAACTCTGCTGGAATTTGCAGCATTATGCACCAATATGGTTCTTCTGTGAACCTCTCAATGTTCTTCCAATTTGATGGATGTTGTATGTGTTTCTTCTTTCTAGAGGAGGAATGAAATGACCAATTTTGGTCATCTGTGGGCCAAATGGTTGATCATTCGCTATCATCAAGTAGCACTTTCCTGGAAACTTGTTGAACCACTCTATAGAGAGCGAATCTGTGTGTGAGAGAGCAACATGCTCATTCTGATATTGGGACCTTGTCCTCCTTCTATATTATCTATTCCCAGCTCCATTCCAAGTAGATTCAATGAGATTTTGGGCCCATCTAGGATTAGGACTTTGGTTTGGAATGGAAGCTGGATCTGGATCTAGATCTTCATGAGGTACAACCTCAATATCAAGATCATGTTGATATTGTTCCTCTTCATCTGAATTAGAATCTGAAACATGTCACAAAATATCATCATCAAAAGGTAGTGGAAGAGTGGTTATACCTTCTTGTGCTTTGTATGGTGGTAGATCAAACAACTGATCTTCTTCAAATTGAACATTGCGCTCAATGAATAATTTCCTAGTTGCAAGTTCCATCAACTTCTATGCTTTTGCATCCTCTGCATATCCTAGAAGTATGCATTCACTACTCTGGTCTTAGAAGGAATTTCTCTTATCAATGGGTATTCTAGCCCAAGATTTGGAACTAAAAAATCTCAAGTGAGAGGCATTGGGATTATGCCTATGCAATGCTTTGAATAGAGTGGCCCCAACCATTGATTTATGAGGCACTCTATTATGTTTGTATGAAGAAAATTTTACAACTTCTACCCAAATATAAGGAGGAAGATTCTTGGCTTGGAGAATATAGGTTTCCATCTCCTTCAATGATATATTTTCCCTCTCAGCCACACCATTATGCTTTGGTGTGTATGGAACCGAGTGTTCCATTCGAATCCCATCCAATTCACAATATTGGTGAACATATATTTTAATGTATTCACCTCCATTATATGATCTTATGGACTTGTTTTTTTTCTTGAAATTATTTTCAATCATAGCTTTGAAAACTTTAAAATTACAAATACTTCTGATTTATGTTTCATGAAATATATCCAACAAAACCTAGAACAATCATCAATAAATGTAAGGAAATACCTGGAACCATTAATTGATGTTGTAGGAATTGGTCCTGACACATCACTGTGTATCAAATCAAGTGTAGAGGCAGCCCAAGTTTCCTTCCCAAATTCATACCTCTTCTCTGAATGCTTACCTACCAAGCAACCAAGACATACTCCATTTGATGTTTGGATGAGAGGAAAGCCTTCAAACATTTTTTCATTGTGGAGTTTCTGGATATATTTGAAATTGATATGCCTAAATCTCTCATGCTAAATCTTGCCAGTGTTTTTAGCATGAGTCAGTAAAGCTGTAGGATGTGAAACGAGAAAAAAATGAGAGAACTCATAAGCCTTTGAGGCATGGTTAGTAAACCCTTTCGCTATTCGATTTTTTCAGTATATTTTTTCTATGATTTCAACTGAGTCTAAGTCAAATGTAACTCTCTTGGGAGTTCCTGTATGGTTCATATGATAAACAAACAACAAATTAGCTATAAGAGAGGGAACATTGAAAACATTTTTGAACTCACCATGCTGGATTTTAACTGAAACTCTTCCTACTGCTGGAATTTGGGTGTCATATACCATGTGAATGATAGGTCCTCCTGATAGAGTGAGAGTGGAGAAGGATTCCCTCAAAGCAACCATGTGGTTGGATGCTCCAAAATATATCAAGTAAGCTTTTTATTGAGTAAGGAATTCCTTCAAGGAATGGAATCTCTCATGATCTTCTATCGGTGGTCCAACATCAGAATTCTTATCTCCTTATGGAAGAGAAATATTTTTCTGTTGAAGGAGTTCTGACAGCTTTTCGATCTGCTTCTTCATGCATTGGATTTCAGCATGAAAGCCTCTCATATAGTATGGACATATAGTTTTTTCAAAATTTTTCTTTTTCTTGGAGCCCGAGGCTCCTTCAGATGAATTTTGATTCTCTTTTGGCTTTAAATCAGAGGATTTGGGATCCTTCCCCTTGTTATTCCCTTATCTTATGCATTGGTAGAGTCTGACATCAGAAGATCTTGATTCATGGAAGTTTGGAGGACTCCCATTTGAACCAACTTGTCTAGCTCCTGTATTAAGGACTCATCAAACATGTATATGGAAGACATCTTCCAATTGGGAATGGAAGCTCTTCCTAAATGGAAGGTAGAGACAAAGACAGAGTACTCAGAACCAAGTTTGTTGAGCAAATAGAGCACAAGCTTCTCATCCTTCCTCTCTATTCCACATTGATTACACTAAAGTGCTAGAGACTTGAATTTTGTGAAAAACTGCTGTATAGTTTTGAAACTGGTGGGATGCAATTAAATTAGCTCATTCTCTAGTATGTGTCCTCAAAGATCATATTGATTTCTGAACAAGAATTCAAGCTTATCCAAATATTATTTTGGATTCTTCAATCCCTCAAGGTGGAAGAGGAGATCACGGGATATGTGAGTGCATAGGAAGCCAAAGGTTTCATCCAACCGATTCAAGAACTTATTTTTCTCAGTAGGGTGATAAGGCTCTATATCTCTACCCATAGTAATCCTAAACAGGCCCAAATTGTGCAAGGAGACCTGCATAGCTTCCCTCCAATCAACATAGTTGAAGGGTGTAAGGACCTGGGGTACACAAGTTGTAGAATCCATCAATTTTCCTCCTGAACAGTCAATTATCCAATCAAGATACGCAGTACATGTCAGTAGATCTGCAAAAACAAAAATCAATTTGCAATCATGTCAGAATCAAGCCTTCCACCTTGACAAGTACACTTTCTCAAGGTCTGTCACACTTGGATAGACTTATCTGAACATAATTCATATAGAGGAAGGCTATCATTCCATGAATGATGTGGAAACCCAATTGCTTCTGGTGTACAATGGAGGTTGGACAGACTTTCTACTAGCCTAAACAAGGATCTGATACCATGTTTGAGTTATTGAACCATTGATCTACATACAATGAGTGCAATTGAAAGGTATAATTTTGTAGTGGAATGGAATGAACAATGTACACTGAACAAGAAAAATTTCAGATAAAACTGATAATAATTGATCAGTAAATTACAACTTTAATCTTCCTTAATTCCAAGAGTATACAATAGTGTTACATAATGGAGAAAACAAATCATGTGGATAATATTCAGATCTACCAACTCAATCCTGACTGATTGGATAAATAGAAGTGTCTAAGTCACTATCAAAGACCACTAGTCTAAATCAACATGTCTAATTCAGTTTGACAATTAGTTAAACTAGTTAAACCAATTAAACTGGCATGGTAGGTGAACAAAGGCACCACTTCCCCATGCAACCATGCATAACTGGTGCTAGACTGATTGAATGTGATCTAATTGAATGTAACTGAATATAAAATTAGCATAACTACCTACCAACTACAACCAACTAATGGAGGCTGACAGTGGCACTCAGAGTGGCTCCTAAAGTGTAGGGATTGGCATTGGTGGCACCCAAATGGCACCAATGGGGAACACTGGTGGAACCAATGGCACCAGTGGCACTAATGGAACCAAAATCACAGTGGCACCAAAATAGAAAATGACTACTAAGTGATGAAAATGATCTAATAGACTATATATGGACAAGGGAGTTTTATATTAATCCTAATATGCGGCTTCGTAAAGTATGTTGTGGAAATCTTAAGAAGATTTGATATGTTGGATTGTAAACACATGGCCACACCCATGGATACGAACCTGCAGATACTATCTGCAAAATCATCATATTTAGTGGATGTGACTCAGTACAAACATAATATTGGGTCACTGATGTATCTAACAAATACAAGTCCAGATATATACTTTGTTGTGAACACCTTGAGTCAATATCTAGTTAACCCTAGACGGGTTCACATGATAGTTGCAAAGAATGTGGTAAGGTACCTGAAAGGTATGACATAATTTATACTATACTATGATAGAGATCATGACTACAAATTCATATTGGGCAAGAAGTGCTGCAGAAAGAAAGGGAACCTCAGGTGGATGTTACTGTCTAGGATCTGCCATGATCTCATGGTTTAGTAAGAAACAATCCAGTGTTTCTCTCAGCACATCTGAAGCAGAGTACATAGCAACTTGCTCCGCTATTTGAGAATCAATATGGCTTAAAAAATGGATGACATAACTATTTTATCTAGAGTTGGATACGATAGTGATTCTATGTGACAACCAGAGTTGCAGAAAGATGACATAGAATCCTCTGTTCCACAATAAATCAAAGCACATAGAATTCCAATATTTTACATAAGGGATATGGTACAGAACGGAGCTATAAAACTCCAGTATGTGAGTATTAATTAGCAAGTTGCTGATGTGTTGAACAATATTCCGTAACAATCTTGGTGTAGTTCAAAAAAAAGAAAATTCCTCACAAGGAGGAACAGTGATGATGATACAGAATTTCCTTGCAAGGAGGAACAATGATGGTGATATAGAGTTTCCTCGTGAGGAGGGACAATGATGATGCCACATAATTTCCTCACAAGGAGTAATAATGATGATATGGACCCTTCTCAGAAAGGAGAAACTAGTCGAAGATATAGACTCTCTTCAAAAAGGAATAACAAGTCAAAGGTATAGACTCTCTTTAGAAAGGAAGAACAAGTCAAAGATAAGGAATCTCTTCGAAAAGGAGGAACAGGTCGAAGATATGGAATCTCCTCAAAAATGAAGAACAAGTCGAAGATATGAACCCTCCTTAGATAATGGGGGAGAAATTTGATGATTAGATCCTCCCTAGAAAGGAGTGATGATGAGACTATCATTGATGACACTGATGCTCCAGTATGAAAGAGGCCAAGTAAAACTGAAGATGCTGAAGACATCTGACATTCACTTGTGGATGATAGTATCCTCTCTTGAGGATGGTCTTGTGAGAAAATAACACTTTTCTCCTAAGTGTGCTCCTTACTAGATAAGGATGGTCCCATAGATGTTAATCTCACATGGAGAGTGTACCTAAATTCATATGTAGATGCCGTAGAATAACACTCACTTGCAAGTGGTCCTATCCTTAATGCTAAGGATTATATATGATGAGTCCTCATGGAAGCTAAATTTACAGTAGCATATGTTACTCTTGCATGGAGAGTATACCTACATTTATATGTAGATTCCGTAGGATAACACTCGCTTGGGAGTGGTCCTATATTTAGTGCTAAGGATGCTATATGATGAGTCCTTACAGACGCCGTAGTCTAACACTTAGATGGAGTGGTCCTAGATATATTGCTGGGGATCTCCTACGATGATTCCTTACAGATACCAGAACTGTAGTAATAGATGTTACTCTTGCATGGAGAGTGTACCATATAATAACACTCGCTTGCGAGTGGTCCTAGATTTAGTGCTAAGGATTCTCTACAATGAGTCCTCATGGACACCATAGAATAACATTTTCTTGGGAGTGGTCCTAAATTAATTGCTGATAATGCTCTATGATGAGTCCTCATGGATGACAGGTCCTGTATTCACATGCATACGAGATCTACATTTAGTTGTATAAGATTCAGTTGGTTGAAACTACATAACCTCCTTGTTAAGGGGGAGTAGGATGATGGAGGATTGCATCATATTTGGACCTAAGTCCTAAAGTGATAAGGATTGATCATATTGAAAAGATATCATGTGTATTGCAGGTAATGTTGCGGAAAAGGATCAAGAAGATCGAATTGATGTAGAAAAGGATTGAGAAGATTGAAGTGATACTGCAAAGGACCGAGAAGATCGGGAAGATCAATGTGCTACTGCAAATGATCAAGAATATCAAAGTACTACTACAAAGGATCAAGAAGATAAAAGTGTCGCTGCAAAGGATCTAGTGATCATGTGATGCAGAAGATAAAGACTTGATGCCATAGAAGACAATGTTCTAGTACTGAAGACAATGAAGAGTAACTACTCTATTTACTGATTGTGAAAACTTCCTATGACATTTAGATGTATCACCTTGATAATTTTGCAGATGCTCTCTCTCTCGTTACTCCTATAGTTGATGATGAATTTCAAGATAATACCCTTGTTGTTAAGGGGGAGTGTTGAAATATTGTAACTTCAAAGGATATTCTAAATGTATTTTACTGATGTACCCCATAGGAGATGTATTATTCCTCTATCGGGATGTTACTATTGTATTTGGTCATCATAGAGTCATGAGGTAAAGCCTCCATTGTAAGTTGGGTCAATAGTACCCCAATGAATATAATATAATATTGTATTGAGTCTGGCCTAGTCAGTTAAGTGGGGCCGACTTTTTAGGTTAAAATTCAAGTGACAAAAAAAAAGTATAAATAGAGGATCTATGTTCCAAATTTGAACACACACTCACTTGTGTATAACACATATGAGAGAGATAGAGATATCTTATGGGAGAAGGCGCACCTATCTGGGGTCATGTATTGTAATTTTGATACATATTATACATCATCTTATACGTATTGTCTTGTTTTGGACTCGTTAATGCACCTAGGAACATTTGATCATTTTGGTTACACATGCACCCTAATTTATGACTGTTTAGTCCTTGGTGCGCTCCCATTCCATAAAACAGGGAAACTGGTTGACCAGAGGTGCCCATGCATAGTATATGGGTGTTTTTCCTATTTTGTACTATTTATTTCTTCCTAGAGCCACTCCCACTCACCCATGCACTCTACCATGCCCAACCTACCTTCATTTATGTCCTAGCATTATCCAGCCATATTCCCACAGAAATTTGTGACTGTTTGGGGTGGTTAGGGAGATCATTGGTGTTGACACAAACCCATCCAACAAAACCCAGTCAGCAGGGGTTTCGAATCTGTCAAAAACCAAATCACCGCAACCTCCCTGAACACTGGCCTAGACAGGTTTTACCCTATCTAGCAAAACCCATAGAGCGGATGAGGTCTCACCTAAGATGTTCGAGGGAGAGCTGGTGGAACCGAGTTTCTACAGAATAGGAGAGGACAATGTGACATCAACTTAACATCTTACAACAACATTGACATATTTGACCATTTACTTAATCATTAACATAATCATTCATCATTGTTCTTCATCATACCACATCATTCAACCATAATTGTAGTAAAAATATTGATGCTCAAATAGATCTAACAAAATAACATCATTTAGAACAGGGAAGCATCGCGTCATAGATCCATTTGACATATTCACATAGAATTAATCATAAGGTCACAAAAAATAATAAAATAGTAAAATGAAAAAGACACAGTGATTCAGATCAAATTCTGCCTTGTCATATTACTTCTGCGCAAAATCAACAAAACAGTCCACAGATCAACAATTCTCCAACAATAACAAATATCTCTCCAGGTTTCTAATGCCTTGCTTACCAATATCTCTTTCCTTTGTAATTCAACAACTACTTATAGGCTAGCGCATTTACATTGAAGGTCCACTTGGAAAACTTCCTAACTAAATCCTAACTGATTTTACAAAAATCATGACCAATATCCACAAAATATGGTCCAAAACAACAAAAAGTGACACAAAATATAAAATATATTATGCTCTTCATATTGCGTGCTAATATTCCACTTGCACGATGTCTTTGAGCTTGTGCAGAATCCACGATGCTGTGAAACTAATGTAACTAATCTTGTGGCTTGCCCTCGAGCCACGCTAATTGGACATGGTGTACTCATTGATCTTGATCTTGAAATATTCATACTGCAGGACAATCTCTTGCACCTGTCCTTTAACTCTGTCCACTATCTCCTAGAGTGCCATTAGATCATCTGTAACTCGGTGCTCGACCATTTTCTCAACGATCAAATTTTTGCTCTCTTGTGCTACCTACAATGAAACAAGTGCTTTTATTGAAAGATGCATGCTGATATCTTGGAACTCATCTAACTGTTTAGTGCACTTTCGATGACACTCCCGTGATTTCCTCATGCGCTGCTGCAACTCCTTTAGCACTGCTAATCATGTGACCTGAACCATCAATGGAATCGTTATCAGTGATGTCTTCAAGGTCGTGAGCTGTCCTTCTGCTTTCTACAACTCGATGGTCAGTTGTGACAACTGTTCATATTGTACTAAATTTCCCCAAAAATGCGTAGAGGCATCTGCCACTTTCTTTGCCTCTTGTTCCAACTCGTCGAGCTGTGTCACAAAGTATTCTATGACACTCTTCCTCTCTATGATTTTCTCTGGTGGCATGGTCATGTGCACCTAATCCTCCAAAATGTTGTTCTCACTTTATAATTTCGAAATAAAATCCTCGAGTCGCTGTGCTATTTCCACCGCATCCAGATCCCCGATGCTCTCCAAGACATGATGACAGGAATCCGCAACTACTACCTCTAACTAAAATCGACTATAAAAAAGATGGGCCTTTTCAATAACAAGGTGATATTGCTCCTTCTTTAGATCTGTGATCTCCTTAGCACGCTTGGCCTTCAACTCCTCTTGTGCTTTCTTCAATGATTTGATCTCCTGCACTTTCTCTTCGAACAACTTCTCTTTTGCTTGCTACAAGTCCTCGACCTCTTTCTCTATTTTCTCCTCTTTCTCCTGCGAACGCAAGTACCGATCGCTGATGTCTTTCTTTCTATTTACCAACTCCTGGTTGGAAACTTGTTGCAAGTGTACCAATGTCCGTGTGTGCAACATCTTGGTATCCAATGATATATCCTGCAACTTGTGCAGAGAGGTATTTAAATCCTCTCTTCTAGCATTAATCGCAGTCAGGGGAATTTGAAAATTCCTGACCCGAAGCTCAGTTTTGATTGACACAATATCCTACACCATTTCTCCTTCCTCCGGTGATCTCTTCAAAACAATATTGTACAAATAATATAGTTTCATTCTTACCTTAGTGACTCCATCTTGTGCTTATTTCTTCATTTCCTTTCCTACTGTATCGGTTGCATTTTCAACTGCCTTAATGACTCGATATAACTATGCCTCCATCCCTTATGTGGTGCTACTACTAGCACCCTACTCCATGCACCTCTTTGTTCTCAATTTGTTGAACATGCGCTCTACTTTCAGGTTAGTGGGTGTTATACCCAAATCCTGTCACCAACATGTGTTAAGATCTCTAACACCTCTATTTTGTTGGAGACATTTACCACCATACACACTCATTTTGGTCAATTTGGCCTAGTTAAACCACTATCCTAAGTTTTATTGACTTAATTGACATCAAAGGAGCACTAGATGGCATCAACATGAGCACACCCACGCCTACCTTCAGTCAAGGAGGCTAACTTAGCCTTCTCCTACATTCGGGGAGGCTAATTGGAGCACTCCGGGGTGATCTGAGTGTCGTTAATGCCCTATATTTCTAACGGATGGTTACTATCAGTTAAATAGAGCAGTGAAGGTACCTTCCTTCATTAAATTGATTATTAATTTATTATTTAATGAACTGGAGTCAACTGGGGCACCTCCAACCACTTTTGATTGTTAGTTACATTTCAGTTAACCTCATTGGGGTTCATTGGAGTCATTGATGCACTACCACTTGTTGTTTGGATTGCAGTGACATGTGTCTAAGCTACTTTCAGTTAGACTCAGTCATTTATTGCACTCTGACTTCAGTTAGGGGTCAGTTGAGTCAATTAGGGTTTTGATCACTAGTTAACTTGAGTGCTGACTGTGGCTTACATTTAGTTAAGATAGACTCACTCATTCAATTCGAATGATCTCCTTGGGAATTCAAATTGATTTTTCATTCATGCTTGCAATGTGATCATTGTATTGCATTACTCATTCTTGATTGATATATAGAGTGGTTACTCATTTTGTAGCCCTATTACACCATTTTCATGCCTTATTGTCTGAAATATCTTATAAGACTGTGTTTTAGTCCCTAGATTATTGTGACAGATTAATATGGTATCGAAGCTCACGGCGGGACGAAGCTCAGATCTCTCAAAAACAAGGTTTTTGACAGATCTTGCATGAAAATTGAGCAATAGCTCAAAAATCCAGCACTGCACCAGAATCCAAGGCTTACCACTTAATACCCCAAGTAAGAAAATTGTTGATCAAACTTGCTTGATTGACTATGCTAGGTGTGATGAAAGCCTAAAATGCACAGGCTGTCTGACCTTACGGTGCCCTTTTTGTTGTGATTTTCAAGTTTTTAACAGGTGAAAGAATTCACTCTAGTAGATTCAGATGGATTCTTCTGTAGATATTTTGACTCCATTCAATTTCCACTCATGGAAAGGAGACATGGAGATCCAGCTACATTCCAAAGGACTCTACAGTCACTATGGACACTAAAGAAGAGCCTGCTTCTGTGACAGACAAAGCTAGATTATTGAATAAGAAGGATGAAGCATTTAGATTCTTGTGCCTCTCTGTTTCCCTGGATCCTCTTTTCCCTCTTTCAGGATTGAAGAATCCAAAGAAATTTGGGACAAATTGGAAACCCTGTATGGAAAGCATGATGATTTGAGAGTTTACTAGCTCGAAAATGAATTGATGTCTCTCCAGCCTTCCAATTTTGAGACCTTGAATGACTTTTTCACAAAGTTCAAGCACATTGTCTTACTGTTGAAGCAATGCAAAGTGGAGAAGGAGGATGATCAGCTCATCCTTGCCATACTCTCCAAACTTGGAGCTAATTATTTAGTTTTTGTCTCTACATTTTGTGCGAGGAATCTCACAACCCCTGGATGGAATATGCCTACAATAAATGCCTTCATTGAGTCCCTAACAAGTGAACATGATAAGCTTGTCTAGATGGGGATCATCAGATCCTCTCGTGATCAAGCCCTCCATGTCTTAGGGCCGAAAGATCAGAAGGGTAAAGGAAAGCAGTAGAAGTACCCAAAAACTAAATTTGAAGCTCCTAAGCCTAAAGTTGAAAACCAACAGCATGGTGAGTCTTCCGGATCAAAGAAGAACAAAGGAAAAGGGCATCATGGAAAGGAAAAAGTCAAATGTTCATACTACAGGGAGGGATTCCATCCTGAAAATCCCTGCATGAAGAAGAAGCTTGATGAAGATACCTCTCTCCTTGAGAGAAATCACATCAATCTTCCGGAAAGCTTTCGGAGGAGAGATCAACAAGATTGGGAACCATAGCATGAAAGAGGTCATTCCATCATGGCAAGCACTTTAAATTCCAAAGCACTCTTGATTGATTCTGGAGCTTCAAACCACATGATGGATGAAAGAGACTCCTTCTCATATTTTCAAACCAACAAATCCATCCCCATCCACATGGGAGATGACTCCACCATCATTGTACGGTTGCTCTTGAGAATGACTATTTTTCAAATGTTTTGTATGTACTGTCTCTGGACTAAAATCTCCTTAGTGTCTATCAGATGACACATACATGAGTTCCTAAGAGAGTATCTTTCAGCCCAAATGATGTTGAGATAACAAAACTTGCATCTGGGAAACTTGTTGCTAAAGGCCTTGCAAACCATCATGCAAAAGCCTATGAGTTTTCCCACTTTGTGGTGGATGCAAAGCCCACCACACTGCTGAATCATGGAAATGAGGTTAGTATACTGTGGCATGAGAGGTTTGGACATCTCAATTTCAAATATTTGTAGCAATTATATAAAAAATCCATGGTTGAAGGCCTCCCGGTCATCAAGGCAACCACTGGAATTTGCAAGGGCTGTGTTGTTGGAAAGCACCCTGAGCTCAAGTTCGATCGGGGGAAGGAAAACCGAGATACATGCATATTGGAGATGATACATTATGATATCAGTGGTCCCATGCCTATCAAATACATGAATGGATCAAGGTATCTTCTGACTTTTATTGATTATTTTTCCAGGTACACATGGGTTTTCTTTCTCAAAAAGAAGTCTGAAGTATGTGAAAAATTCACTGAACCGAAGGCCTTGATCGAGAATGCCTATTGGCTTAAGATCAAGATATTTATATATGATAATGGTGGGGAGTATTTAAGTAATTATTTGCTGCACATATGCTCCCAAAGTGGTATTCAGGTCCAAAATTCAGTTCCCTACACTCCCCAGCGGAACGGTGTAGCGTAAAGGAAGAATCGGTCTCTCAAGGAGATGACCACCTGTATGTTGGAATCAAAGAAGTTGGCTGGAAATTTGTGGGCTGAAGCCATGCATGTTTCACCATACATTTAGAACATAGTTCCACACTCATCCATGAAAGGGAAGACCCCTTTTGAAGCATACTTCAGACACAAGCCGGATGTGTC
Source organism: Pseudotsuga menziesii (assembly GCA_001517045.1). NCBI lineage: Eukaryota > Viridiplantae > Streptophyta > Pinopsida > Pinales > Pinaceae > Pseudotsuga > Pseudotsuga menziesii. Next base: position 35,832 of record LPNX011204779.1, read on the forward strand.
GAACTTGCGGGTGTTTGGGTCAACTGCATGGGCCCGAATTCCACTTGATAAAAGAAGGGATTTGCAAACATAAAGAATAGAATGTATATTTATTGGGTATACTAATCAATCAAAATTTTTCAAGTTGCTGGATATCAAAACAAAACAGATCATCATCGAAAGGAGTGTCAAGTTCGATGAGCCTCTTCAGGAGGTGGAACTAGTGAAGGAGAAAACTGCTGAATTTCCTTCCTATTCTACTGAATATTTGGATGATGAAATTGGGGGTGATGAACCTGATTTGGATCCTATAATTTTTGATATCAATGTACATAAAACATCATATTATTAATTAGAACCTGAAGTACAAAATCATCTTCCCACATGGGCCCGACAGACACTCTCCTCTGCAGGAGATAACATTGGAAATCCGGATGATCCAAGGAGAACCCGGTCTGATTTCCAAAGAGCAGGTATTGTGCTCTATTGTATTGATAATTTTCTGTCCAAAAATTGTTATTTGATTATTATTTCAGACCCAAAATCCTACTACCATTCTTGGAAGGATCCGAGATGGCAAGTTGCCATGGATGAAGAGATGAATTCTCTTCACAAAAACACTACTCGGGAGCTAGTTTCTCTTCCTCCGGGAAGGAAATTGGTTCAATGCAAGTGGGTGTTTCGGACCAAGGTTGCTGCTGATGGAAGCACCTGAAAATATAAGTCAATTCTGGTGGAAAAATGTTTCTCTCAGGTCCAAGGTTTGGACTACCATGATACTTTTGCACCGGTTGCAAAAATGGACTCCATCTGCCTAGTTTTGGAAATTTCAGCATCTAAGCACTGGGAAGTGCATCATAAGGATGTTAAGTCAGAATTTATGCATGAATATATTCATGAGGAGATATACATGAAGCATACTGATGGATACATCTCTGATCCATCTTTGGTTTGCAAGCTAAAGAAGTCACTATACGGGTTAAAACAGGCCCCAAGAGAGTGGTATTCCAAGATGGATGCCTTCCTTCTCTCACAAAACTTCCAAAGGTGTAGATCAGATCCAAATGTGTATATACAGCAGTATGATGGTAATTTTATTATGATTGTTTTATATGTTGATGACTTACTGATCATAGGTAGCACAGTTGCTTCTATTTCAGCCATCAAAACTGCTCTCCACAATGCATTTGAAATGAGCGATTTGGGGCTCAAAATTGAGAAAAATTATGATGGGATAATGGTCACTCATTCCAAATAAATATCAGACATGTTAGTAAAGTTTAACATGGCTGAATGTAGGCCTGCACCATTCCCTTTCCTTTTAGGGATCAGCCTTGAAGAAGGAAAAAGCACACCTCCCATGGACTGCACTATTTATCGTCAGCTGATTGGTAGCTTGTTGTACTTGACAAATTCTCAGCCTGATATTTGTTATGCCATGAATGATATATCAATATACATGTAGCAGCCCCATGATATTCATTGGAAGACAGCCAAGAGGATCCTCCAGTATATTCAGGGAACTAGGACCTACGGCATTCACTATGCTGCAGACTGCGAGCTAGAGCTGGTTGGATACACAGATTCCGATTGGGTGGGTGATTCTATTGATCGGAAGTCTAATTTAGGATATGTATTCATGTTTGGTGGTGGCTCCATTTTCTGGTATAGCAAAAATAAGCCCGCCATAGCATTATCTCCAGCAGAGGCTGAGTATCGAGGAGTGGTGAATGCTTGCATCCAAGCAGTTTGGTTGCAAGGCATTCTTTCAGAGTTTGATCTTGGTAGTAATTTGTCCACTGTCCTATTTTGTGACAATCAAAGTGATATTAAGATATCCATAGATCTAGTTACAAGGCAGAGGACCAAGCATGTAGAGATCCACATGCACTATATCAGGGAGCTAGTGCATGACAGGACCATCATTCTGCAATACTGCCCAACTGATGAGCAGATTGCAGGCATCTTCACCAAGATATTTTCAGAAAAGAAGTTCACTTACCTTCGTTCACTGTTGGGGGTGAGTTCATCAGGGTGATTCTACTACTTTCAGTGTTCATCTTGAGGGGGGGTTTTTCCCACTGGGTTTTCCCTCTGTTCCTCACTTAGTTTGTTTTTGAGCATTGTTTTTCAGTATTGTATAGGGTGACCTATGGCCTTAGTTTCCGGGGCCCTAGCATTCTTATGCATTTTATGTTTTCTACTCCTCCTGAGTATAGAATAAGGGGGGGTGTTGGAGACATTTATCACCATACACACTCATTTTGGTCAATTTGGCCTAGTTAAACCACTATCCTAAGTTTTATTGACTTAATTGACATAAGAGGAGCACTAGATGACATCAGCATGAGCACACCCATGCCTACCTTCAGTGAAGGAGGCTGACTTAGCCTTCTCCTACATTCAGGGAGGCTAACTGGAGCACTCTGGGGGTGATTTGAGTGTCATTAATGCCCCATATTGCTAAATGATGGTTACAATCAATTAAATAGAGCAGTGAAGACACCTTCCTTCATTAAATTGATTATTTATTTATTATTTAATGAACTATAGTCAACAGGGGCGCCTCGAACCACTTCTGATGGTCAGTTACACTTTAGTTAACCTCATCGGGGTTCATTGGAGTCATTGATGCGCTACCACTTGTTGGTTGGCTTGCAGTGACATGTGTCTGAGCTACTTTCAGTTAGACTCAGTCATTTATTGCACTCTAACTTCAGTTAGGGCTCACTTGAGTCAATTAGGGGTTTTATCAGTGGTTAACTTGAGTGTTGACTGTGGCTTACATTCAGTTAAGATAGACTCACTCATTCAATTTGAATCACCATCTTGGGAATTCAAATTGCTTTATCACTCATTCTTGCAGCATGATCATTGTATTGTATTACTCATTCTTTATTGATATACAGAGAAACTACTCAGTTTGTAGCCCTATTACACCATTTTCATGCCTTATTGTCTGAAATCCCTTATGAGACTATGTTTTAGTCCCTAGATTATTGTGACAGATTAATATATTTTCCCTAAATCCCAAACCTGAAGTGAAAACAGTGCTCTAGATGTTGATCCTACATATAAAACTCCAGCATTGCTCTTACCCTTAAGCCTATAAACTGTACCTTATACAACAATGCCTGATTTATGTGGAAGATAGGCGGTGCCACTGCCTTTCACCTTTGTTTTTGGCATGGTTCTCACCTTGCACCGCTCTGTCATAAGGGAGTATAAGCGGTGCCCTTGGTAAAAAGTGAAAAAAGGAGGTTTCACGAAGCTTCTAGAACAAAATCTTTGTGGCTAGCCTTATCCCTACTCACCTGGGTTAGTTAAGCTTGAGATCCATGCTTTGGGAATCTCATGGCCACCTCACCCACCTTGTAGCAAGGATTTCTCCCTGCTACAGGGGCAGGAATGGCTCCCTTATGCCTATAGAGCACAAGGGTAGATTCCTGCTAATGGTAAATGCAGAAAAATGAAATGGAAATAACAGGAGAAGAATATTAAACTAAAGCTAAGATAATCTAAACAAGAAGAAGAAGAAAATGACAAGAACAATAAACTAAATCTAATGGTAGAAAGAAGAAAATGAAGCTATGGTGAACCCCTTTGCAGAAAATGGGTTAGGGTTCCGCCTCCTTAAAACCTGCAAACAAACCTAAGATCTAATGGAGAACCTACAAAAACAATGTCAATAACAAAACCTGCAAATAAAATTGAGAGTTAGAAAGCAAATAACATTAAGCAAAATAGAAATAAACCATTGGGTATACCTTCTCTTGGGTGGAAATGGGCCACCATGCCCTAGCTCATGGGAGCACCTCTCTTTGTTGGGAAGCAATGGCTCAAATGGAAATGGAGATGGAGGGAGTGTGGGTGGCTTGAGAGGCAAATGTGTCTCAAGGAATCCACGGGAAGCATAACAATATGCAAGGGAGAATTGTTTTAAGAGTGACCCCCCACCCTCCTTTTATAGCTTTTCCAAGGGGTTTTAAGCCATTGGTCAGGGCTTTAGCCCCTTTTTTGGGACTTTATCCCCTTCCGCCCTAACTTTAGCCCCTTTTAGGGGTTTAACCCCTTTTTGAGGGATTTAGCTCCTAGGGGGCTATTTTGGGCTCTTTTTTGGGGTTTTTAGCCCTTTTCTTCATCCTTGGGCTCTTTTGGAGGTGTGGGGGTCTAATGGAAGGCCCGATGGAGTGATATGGGGTTTGTGAGATGGTGTCCTTGGGTGGTGTACGCCATTGAGAGCTAAGTGGGGTATTTTTGTGTTAACATATTTCCCCATGATGTGTGATGGAAGGAGCTCAACATATGGCCGACGGACATCATAGGATTTTCTATGTAGAGGTGGTGCTTCTAGGGCTGGGGCATGGTGGATTTTGGTTTTTGTATTAATTTGGTTCCCATCAATGGGTGAGATACAATAAATGTGTGACATGTATATGGATGAGGTGAGCATCCCCATGCTCATGACAATGTCAAAAGAATCATTTGATCTATGCTCTAAAATACAAGAGCCGATCATATACAATTGATGTTACAATGCTGGTTGCCTCCATGTGAGGTTGAATACATTAATGATTTGGTAGATTAGATCCATGGCATTCTCATGGAATGCTATATATTCATGACTGATGGTCTACCAGATATGGTACATAGTTGTATGGACTCACTGATTGAGAGTTAGAGTCTTTGTGGTACAAGTATGTTGTATCAATCATAAAGGTATATCGCAGCACTGCTGAGGCTTCTGAACACTGTCTCCAATGCAACCCGGAAATCACAAGGGACATAACCTATTTAGGTCCCTTGAGTGGACTCACCAATGTGCTAGAGTCAGGTGACATCTAGGGTCTTCAACCAAGTACTGTGTGGAAAAAACCCTGTACGAATCTCAACGATGCGATGATGGAGTTGAAGTCAAGCATGTGAGAAACAACCATCCCAAGAGGCACTAAGGACTCCTCTCAAGTGGTCCAAGGAACTCATCAATTATGTTAATGAAACCAAGGTACATTGAACTCTAAGTCTATCCTCTGGAATATGAGTGTTGGTGTTGACAGAGGGAGACCTGCCCCTAGTCAAGGCAATGGTGTTTCCTTGACTAGGAGCGCGAGGGATAACCGAAAGGTGTGAAGCAATCTATAGACTGACTCACTGAATTGGGGGGGAGGGGAGGGAAGGGAAAGAACTAAACAAGGGAAGGGGGGAGTGGGAGACTCAAACTTCCTTTGTTCAGAGTATGATAGCAGGGTGGACCAGGAAGAAAATGAAACTAACTCAAGGGAATGGGATCATAGCTGTAATACCGGGAATGTCGCTGCAGATGGGAAATACTTGGAGGAGGTGGACACTTTTGATACTGATGGGATCCAAGGAAGAAACATTGCAAAGTAATCTGAAAAAAGGTGACCCAATGTGGGGATGCTTCCAATCTAATTTCTATGGGGTGGTGTCTAGGGACACCATTGTGGTATGATCTCATGGATTTTTGGCGAGCCCAAGAAGGTAAATACTCGATGGTGCTTTCAATTTTAGAGAGTCTGAAAGCACGAAGAAGACTCTAGTGGGGGATCTTTTTCCCTGGTAGTATCCTATGCCCGAAAAAGAATAAAGGTATACATAGGAGAGCTCACCCATCTTGTAGGGGATGGGAGACTTCTTTACCGTTGGTAGTCTAATCAGGCCGAAAAAGGTTAAACCTGTACTGACTGGATGGTCATTCAAATACTTTTATGAGCATGAATGAAACCAAGTTTTCTCGATGATATTTTCTTGTTGAGATGGCTGCAAAAGAGCTTAACGACAACCGGTGGTGAGCTTTTTCGTAAAGTGCGGCCCCTTTGCCTGAGAAAGCATAAAAGTATGTAGAGGGGAATGGTCTTGGCTTGAATGTGCCAAGGAGGTCCTTTTCATGAAATGGTCTACATGGTCCACAAAAGGAGATAAACAAGATGATGTAGATGCCATTTCCTACACTTTAGTGAGTGGGAAAGGAAGCAGCTGTGCTTGGCAATATTTTCATTGTTTTAAGGAGTCAGAAAAGAGCTTAAACGAAACTCCAATGTGGTTAACCAATGGTGGCACATGTGGTGCCCCATGTCAGGACGGTGGACATAGGTCCAAAAGTCATCCATGTAGTATGGACAGAGCAGAAGGCTCTCAAACATACCAATACATGTGTGGGATAGATCGCGGAAGATGCCTGCAAGTTGGTGCGGCAGAGGCACACAAACTGAGGTGGCTCTCAGATAGAGGTCAGGAGAGCATGTGTGTGTATTGTGGTGGATGAAATTGACCACATGTGATGTGAGTACAAGTCCGGAGGCATTTATATGCCAAATACGTGTAAGAAAAATAAATTGTTTTGTGGATGATGGTCCTAAGGTCCGCATAAGGTGCGGTGAATGGAAAAGACAAAAAATGCAAAATAAAAACTAAAATTACAGTCCTTAATGGGAGGCAGCCCAAAAACTTGCATGAGTTGCGGTCGGTAAGTGTGATACGAGTATAGGTCCATAGAAACTTGCATCATCATGTCATGGCTCGTAAATCGAGGTGACTTGTGGGAAATGGTCCCGAAATTGACTACTGAAAGATGAGACAATGGTCTCATAAGGAGGTATAAAAAATTTGAGCCCGAAGATGTGAGAGGTGTCTCAAACAGGTTCCGGGTGACTTTGGATTGGCAGCTGATGGTGCTGCCTTTGATTTTTGCTGAAAAACATTGAAAAACAAGAAAAAAGAAAATGAAGTGACGCATTGGTGATGTTAAGCATAAAATCTCTTGAGGTAGAGCCCATTGTGGGGGTTCTCCAAGAGTTGTCCATTAGAGTCAACGAAGAGGTATGCCCCCTTGCCGAGGTGAAGGTCATTGGCAAGGAAGGGTGGCAGAATCTAGTCTTTTATGGGAAGAATCGATTCCACACTATGGTTTAAAGGGAATGAGGTAAAATTGAAGGTGGTCTTACATATATCTCCGTCATCATGTAAGTGGTGTCAGGATAGACCCGGTGGATCCTCCACGGCTGACGAGATAGAAGGGAAACTGGTGCTAGAGACCATGTAAATGGTACTGATTGTAGTTTTGGTGGCCTTTACCCTAGTCTCTTGTGGAGGAAGAGGGGTAGGCCTGGAGACAAGAGGAGTCTTTGATGGACCTGGAGGTAGATGCAACATCATCTCAATTGGTTGGACATGATTCAACACATCTTGGGGCCTTAGAGGTATGGTAGGTGGTTCAAGGTACCTCACAGGATCTCCCAGTTTGAAATCTTGTAGATTGCAGGCTTCCAAGACAGACTTAATGACGATCTCGGATGGTAGGAAAAGGAAAAGGAAAAGGAAAAGGAAAAGGATCATGTTGATCGGGAATGAACCCCATTGTTTCCCTGGTAAATGAGGTTGAGGTTGCAACTGAGGTTGCAGCGATGGCTGGGGAAACAATGGAAGAGAGATGTCTGATGGACCATTGGTGATGGTGGAGATAAGAGGGTCTGTAGAACTGGACATCATGTAAATGGACATGGTGTCTGAAGAAGGAGGTTGGGGATGGACTTCTTCGATCAGAGTGATCTTAGATTCAAGGGAATGCCGTTGAAGTTCAGTGAGAGCCATTCGAAATTCAAGCAGGTCTTGGCAATGATGGGAGTAATGTCCATACAAGCCACAAAGGGCGCAAGCATGGTTTGTCCTCAATGCCTTGTTCCTGACTATCGGTGTGGTTGGGAGTTCAACCACGGGGATGTTTTCATTTGTATCGATGGCATCCAAATGCGCATGGATCACTGGGATTTCAGGGCAATTCTAAGTTAGATGGCCTTATTGCTCATAGATGGTGCAAGGTGGGACTTGTCATGGCTCTGTGGTGGTTTTGGTATTCTTGCCCCTGGATCTTTTGGGTTGGGGCTGTTCTGGTGTAGGTGCAGTGGTTGGCTTATGTGGACTGGGTGGAGGGTGAGACTCAACTACAATTGGTTGCACCGGGGTTAAGACAACCTGGGGTATTGCTGGTTGAGCTGGTGGATCAAGATACCACACCGAGATCCCCAACGTAAAGTTGGGTAGGCTTAAGGTGGCCATGACCGGCTTGCTCATGACACTAGGTGGGGGGAAGAGGAAGGGAATTTTATGGACTGGAGATGAGCCCACATAACTCCCAACTGGTTGCATGTGGGGTTGAGGTTGTGGTTGCGGCTATGCATAATGCTGCTGCTGCGGATGATGTTGCGGCTGCTGTTGGCATTGCGGCTGTGGACGATGTTGTGGTTGTGGTTGGGGCTGTGGCTGCGGTTGCTTTTTGGGTGAAATGGTGCTTGATGAGACCATGCACAAGTCTGCAGTTTGCTTTTGTGTCAATGGTGGTGACACCAACGGGAAAGGAGCCATCATGGTGGGATCGGTAAACAACCTAGGTCCCACATTCAATGGTGGGGAAGCTGGTGTGTTTTCAACCACAGTGTTGGTTGCAGGGATGACATTAGCGTGTGTGGTCACCCCTTGTGGCTCAATGGTGGTGATGGCAGGGATAACATTGGCAGGTGCGGTTAACCCTTACAGATCATGGTAGGTGAGCTGGTCAACCCTCACAATCTTCCCTTCATGGGGGAACATCATGAGGTGGAAGACAGTTGACGCGATGGCTCGCATGGAGTACATGTAACTCCTTCCGAGGAGGAGGTTGTAGTCTAGTTGAGCATTTATGACTTCGATGTCAATCAGGACTGTCTTCTGGGCTAACATGATGGGGACATGGGGGAGGATTCCTTGGGCTTTAGTGGGATGTACATCATAAGCCTACAGAGTCATGGAGGATGGTTGCAGAATTGGTGATCTAAGCTTTTGCCAAACCAAGGTAGACAAGATGCATGTGGATGCCCTCTCATCCACTATGCATCGATGCACAACCAAATTCTAGATGGAAATCGATATTTGGAAGGCAATAGTGGAGGGCATGTGTGGTTCCCCATTCTCTGTGTCAAAGTTAATCAGCTTGGAGTCGGAGGGGTCTACTGCCTCTAGGGCAGCTAGTAAGGCTTTTGGCTGCATTGGGAATGTTTTAAGTACCTCAAGAGTGGACATCGTGGTTGGCGTTTGGGCCAAATCATCCACAATGCTATAGTTGACTGCAGCTCTAGCTATGGCGTTATTGGCAATCCTGCGTATGGGGGGGCATGGGAACGTGGGTGACTAAAGAGGTAGGTTGACTGTCTTAGACATGGATGCTGCTAATGAGTCAGTAGGTTTGGTGGTGGGACCATACTGATTCCATCTAGTTTGTAAGTTGACCTCTTCAGTGGTCATGGCTAGCAGGTGGTGAACACCTGTTTCAGCGGTGGGTGGTGCCCCCGAAGCATTGGGATTGGCATGGGGAGGGGGAGAAGTTACCACCAATCCTTGGACTAGTAGTGGGTTTTGAAGCACCATGGGAGGAGGTCCTTGTGGTGCCGGGTTGGGATGGGATTGATTGGCAGTGTTGGCATCCTGTTGGGCCTTGTTTTGAATGGCCTGCTTAGCTTGAGCCATGAGGGGACACTCGAATGTGTAATGTCCATAAACATCACATAGTGTGCATGGTTGGTTTGTGTGCAACATAGCGTTGTGTCTTGGTGCATTCTATCGTGGGGGGTTTTGGGCTGGCTGATTTGCTGCGACATTGTTTGGAGGGTTCGGTTGTTGCCCGCCTCCCTGCGGTTGATTATTTCCTTGGTTACAGGGTCAGTTATTTCTAGCTTGCCCTTGTTGATTATTGGGGGTAGGCTGGTTGGGACGGTTTTGTTGTGCAAACACTTGTCCCAATGGAGTAGGTGGAGCAGGGGCGAGGGATTGAACTCGTTGCACTGGCGGTGCATAGTATATTTGTGGGGGTGGCAGTGCCACAAATGTGGGCATTTTTCCCACATACTATTGTGTTGGCCAAGCCATGGCCTAAGCGTGCTGCAGTGGTGCAGGTTGTGTATAGGAAGTCATTGCTCTGGATTGGGACATCATTCTAGCATAGTCCAGAGCTTGGTTTTGGTAAGAAACATTATTAGTGTTGCTTGGTTGTGGTGTGATGGTAGGTGGTGTCAGTCGAGGCTGTGGCTGTTGGGAGACTGACCCTATGATTTCATCCACAGCGTGGGATTCCCCCGGTGCATTGTGGTAGGAGGTACTTGGATGGGGAGCATCTGGAAAGATAGTGTACATGTATCCAGACTAAGAGTAGATCAAATCAAATTGCTGAGCCTTCAGTATAGCCTCTTGTTTATATTGGGGATGTTCGGATGCTATGTCCTTTGCGATGGGCGGGAGTAAAGTCTTAAGGAACCAATCCAAGAAGATCCTGTCATCTAGTTGGATTTTGCATAAGCTATGATGTCACTGCCACTCGCGGATATGGTCAGTTATGTGAGTGGTGGTGCTTTGATGGTAGGATAGCAGGATCTCCACCCCCTCATCATATCTGACAGGGAGTTGGAAATACTGGAGGAACATGAAGGCTAGGGAGTTGAAGTCAGGGTACTTGGCTTGTGGCAGCTCGATGTACCATTTGGCTGTGGCACATGTAAGGGTGCGTTGGAACAGCCTCAGCTTGATGGAGTCGTCTACAATGCTATTGGATGAGCACCATAGATGGAATGTCATTATGTGGTTTTGGGGACATTCCCCTGCTTTGCCTTCAAAATTTGGGATGTCTGATGGCAGCTTAGTTGGCATGGGTGGCCAAAAATCTTGGTGGTGGATGGGTTCATTTGTTAATCTAGCCAAATCAGGCAAGTTCAGTCAAGCCATGAAGGGAAGATTTGACCCCAAGTTGATATGGGATGGGGCTGTGATGGTGGTGGGGTTCGCAGGTGCATAATGCATCTGCATAGCTGGGGGTGCATGCGGTGGCACCATTGCGGATGGGACAATTCCCCCAAGTGCTGTGTGGGGGGTGGTATGAGTGGTAGGGACATTTCCCCCATGTATGAAAGTAGGGGAAATGTAGGTGGATGGTCCACTGCCCCCCTGTGTGGCAGGAGGGGAAGTATGTGTGGAAGGGCCACTGCCCCCGTGTGTTGTAAGTGGGCCAGCTTGGCTGGTCACTACAGGTGGTGGCAGCTGGATAATGATAGTCTACATGACTGTCCTTGGGCCACTTGCCAAGTTGTGGGTAATAGGTTGTGATGTGGACATGGGTCCACTTCAGAAGGTTAGGCCAGAAAATGGATCCGAATTTGTATTAGCCATGGGACTAGATGGTGTGGTGTGAAGGTCTGGTTCAGACTGATATGGGTCTGAATCAGAATCATAGGCTATGTGGCCCTTTGATGGTGTGGGAGATCACTGAGAATAGCTACAAAGGTGCCGATCGAGTGTTTCAAATGGTGGTGGTTTGCCTCTTAGGCATGAGGAGGAATGTGGAGGATCAATTGTGTTTGATTTTATGTGTGAAATTGGTGGTAATGAGATTTGGACCCTGGTTTTAGTGGTTTCTTATTGGATGAAGGTGGTCTCTTGGCCACCAAGACTGCTAGAAGACAACGCTTGGCTTGTTCCTCACATGTGTTTCTACTCAATCGGAAGGGATCGTTGCCCGTTTCTCTTGGCAATTCCTCTCAGCGGCCAGCTACTTTGGGGTTCCTGTGGTACTCCTCACAATGAGTTTCTGGGTAGATCCCAAGTACTTCCCACAGTTGAAGCAGTCAGGGACTTATGTCCTCAAAGACTGCAGAGTTGTTTTGACTTAGTGTAAATTAGTAGATTTTAAGGCTCACTCAATGCCATGATCTAAGTTGGGTTAATTAATTGGTATGGTGTATTTGTTTGGTTGTTTTTTTTGGTATTTGGTTGCTGCAATATGGTTTATGAATTCATCATGGTATAGTTCATGTCATTGTGGTTGTGTATGCAAGCATAAATAAACAAAAATTGTAAAAAAGTATAGTGATTAACCCTGAACATTTGCTGGCCTAACTAGATGTCTGCCTCACAGTGATATTCCTCTTCAACCAAGAGAAGGTGCTAGGCTCTCAACACAATGGGACTAAGCCCATTCGTAGATCCTCAGGTCACGTCCTAGATGCTGGGTTGGTTAATAGGGAGGAATCTTAGCACCATGAGAATCCCTCCTTCTCTACCCCCTCTACCTTCTAGGTCACCTGGTTTTAGTGGTTTGGAACAATATCATGGAGTGCCTAGATCTATACAAGCTTGCCCTTCATCGTATCCCAGAATACCCCGGACGGTGATGACTGGGTAGAGGAGGAAGGGGGAAGCAAGATGGTTGATTTTAAGGTGATTTTAGTTAGACTAGGTTCATTTTATTAAGCCATAATGATTTACTTAACATTTACACATCGTTCATGAAATAAAATGCAGAAAATAAAAACATAAACTAAAATTAAAAAGCCCAAAAATGGGTTGCGCACCTATAAAAGTCCTGTTTTTGGAAATTGGATTCTGATCAAACCGTGAGGAATTACCTCAAACGGTTGAAAACCCACTTTGGAAACGGGCCCTTTTACTCCTAATCATAGGAATATTCACAAATGGATCAATTGTTTGGGCAGAAAATGAGCCCGAACATAGGTGAATTTTCAGAAATTTGGTTCGGCCGTTTTTGCACAATTGAGTGATTTGCAAACCATGAACGACCAACAATAACTGGTACTGTGGCCAAATGGGCTTGGATTGGCCTTGAGGAGGCTCAGAAATAACTAGAAATTTAAATAAACAAGAATCTAAGATGGATTTAACATGAAATTTCTGAAAAACTAGGGCAAAAATTTTAAAAGCTTGAGAATAAAAGGTTTGGCCCAGGGATCCTGTGGGATCGACTTGGTATGGTTTCCAGTTCTATAGCAAGGATTTCTCCCTGCTACAAGGGTAGGAATGGCTCTCTTATGCCTATAGGGCACAAGCGTATATTCTTACTAATGGTAAATGCAGAAAAACGAAATGGAAATAATAGAAGCAGAATACTAAACTAAAGCTAAGCTAATCTAAACAAGAAGAAGAAGCAAATGGAAAGAACAATAAACTAAATCTAATGGTAGAAAGAAGAAAATGAAGCTATGATGAACCCCTATGCAGAAAATGGGTTAGGGTTTCACCTCCTTAAAACTTGCAAACAAACCTAAGCTCTAATGAAGAACCCGCAAAAACAATGTCAATAACAAAACCTGCAAATAAAAATGAGAGTTAGAAAGAAAATAACATTAAGCAAAACAAAAATAAACCATTGGGTATACCTTCTCTTGGGTGGAAATGGGCCACCATGCCCTAGCTCATGGGAGCATCTCTCTTAGTTGGGGAGCAATGGCTCAAATGGAAATGGAGATGGAGGGAGTGTGGGTGGCTTGAGAGGCAAATGTGTCTCAAGGCATCCAAGGGAAAAATAACAATATGCAAGGGAGAAGTGTTTTGAGAGTGACGCCCCACCCTCCTTTTATAGCTTTTCCAAGGGGTTTTAGGTTTTTAATCCCTTGGTCAGGGCTTTAGCCCCTTTTTTGGGCCTTTAGCCCCTTCCTCCCTAACTTTAGCCCCTTTTAGGGTTTTAGCCCCTTTTTGAGGGCTTTAGCTCCTAGGGGGCTATTTTGGACTATTTTTTGGGGTTTTTATCCCTTTTCTTCATCCTTGGGCTATTTTGGAGGTGTGCGGGTCTAATGGAAGGTCTGATGGAGTGATATGGGCTGTGAGATGGTGTCCTTGGGTGGTGTAGGCCATTGAGAGCTAAGTGGGGGATTTTTGGGTTAACACACCTATTTCTCAACCATTCCTATCCCTTTGAGCCCTATAAAACCAGACTCATTCTCCATGGTTGAGGGGAGAAGTAAAGAGTAAATTTATGCTGCTGAATTAACATCCTGGCCTAATCCATTAGAGAGCATAGAGGAGAAAGTTGGAGCTATCGGGGATGAGATGTTAGTATTGTGAAGGAGTGCATCAACACTAAGGCGAAAGGTTGTAAGCTCTTTCATTCATCTATTAATGCTGCAAAGTTGGTTCCTTTCCCATATATCTGTTGTGTTATAATCTCACATGTGTATTATCAGATTCCTTAGTCACTGATATGGATCTATGGATAGTTTTATGGTATCTTTGATGTTGTCATGTGTTTGATGTGTTTATGTAGGTATTCCATCAGAGATCTTATTCCAGGCATTTGTAGCTTCTAGTGAAAGTCTTCCGACCTAGTTGTGACTCATTTGTTCTGGATATGAACCATTCAGACTAGAGGAACGACTTATATCCGTAGAAGGTGCAATATTCCTGATAACAAATATGGTGACTTCGCTAGGGAATATAAGCTTCAGTTGATCTAATCTTCCTCAGTCTTTGAACGCTTGTTTGAATCTAAGCTCCAGTATTCAATCTTTTTAGTCAGATCTACCATCTGACTTAGTGAAGTTTTGGTTTGAAATCATTAGATCTCTTCATATCTAAGTCACCTTGACTTCATATGCTTTGTATTACTATTGATTCATCAGTTTTTGTTTTTGCAACTTCTAACTTGATTTTTTCACTCTCCTTGTGTTCTATATTTTTACAGGGAAACACTCATGTGCTTTGGGAAATACACGATGCCACCTCTTGAACGTAGTTACCCATAGGTGGTTCCACTGCTTGATTCAAGTAATCAAGAATTGGCGCTTCTTCAAAAATCGCTCTGTCAGTGACCTCTTCAGCGTGGTGCTAGGTAGGCCCTGTTCTAGACTTTGTTTTTTGATTTTTTTGAAAAAGTAGATTTTGATTTTGCTTTCAGCCCTGTATTGTCAAGGATTTTTTTGTATAAATCTAAGTGTTCATGGTTGGAATTTTTTGTTGGTAAGAGCTTGTTTGGTTGAAAAATACAACAGTTAGGTTAGGCTTGTTTATCATTCATTTCTTCCATGCTTGTTGGTTTCGATTTTGAAAGGAATAATTGAAAGTGTTGTTTCAGTTAGGTCTCTTTTTGTTGATTGATAAATACTAAGAGAAAGGCTGCTTGATCTTTTTCTTGTTTTCATTTTTCCATAGAGTTAGTGAGAGACTTATTTCCTACTTTAAAAAATAATTTTTTTTTGTTGAGATTAGGTCATTGTTTTTATTGAGCTTAAGTCACTGGACCTTTGATTAAATTCATAAGATTTCAGGATTCCTTTGTTCTTTTGTCTCTATTGCATCATTATCTCAGCAAAAGAAAAAATATCAATAGTTTAAGTTAGAGCTATCCATGTTTTAGAGAAAAATTGAAAAAATAGATTGCATATGCATATTGAGTGTTGGTTGTTTTTCTTTTAGGAAAAGATACTCTATCCCATGTGATTGCTTTCAAAAAATTAGATTAGAGTGTGTTGCTTGTTTTATTTCTCAGATCAAGATTCATTTAATATAGTTGTTTGAGAAGTTTTTGGTTTCAAAGAAAAATTGAAAATAAAAAGAATCTCTCTCCTTCCCGTAATTAGGCATAATATGAATGGTAAAGTGAATGAACATGCATTTCATATTTGCATGGTTTTACTTTTTCTTTCAAAATATCATGCATTCACCTAACTATCCACTTTAAAATTAACGATAGTTATAGGCCTAAAAATTGTATAGAAGTTTGAGTGATGGGTTAGAGACGTGTTTAGGCATCGTTAAACATAGGAGCTGTCATTACTTGTTCACACTACAACCTGGGACTCATGTGGTTCTTCCACGTACCATCGGTATATAAAACGACCTTTCACATACCCTTGAGGTATATAGAAAGGTACTTCACGTACTCAATTGTATATCAGAAGGCCCCTTGTGAACGGTTGTGCATTAGACAACACTGCTACCGATTTGAGCTCCCACATACCTTGCGTATATTGGGAGAGCCCACTAGGATAGCCTGTCCATCTGAGAAAAATCCTTTGGCTATCTCGTGTGGAGCAATACACCAAAAAAAACATTCAGGGAGATTACTACGCACGTACCCTTGTGCTATATCACGAGTTGCACCTACTTGACAATCCTGGTGAGAGATCGCCTATTTGAGCTCCTCCTATCATTTAAGTTTGCTTGTTGGCCTGTAGCTTGAGTAGGAGAAATTTTTGTGTGTGTTATTAGTTTTTAGACCCTAGTTTAGTTTAGTAACTGATACCAATCTGGCTGAGTCTCAATTGAGATGATCCAGAAGGAATCAGGGCTTGCCACCCGATTTTCCTAATGTTACAGGAGAAAATCCAATAGTTGTAGAAAGTGGAGACCAATTCACTTCTTATATTAATACCTTGGTTCAATAGCCTCATATGGCTGATACTTCCTTTAATCCTAATATGGAAGGTCATACCGATAGTCCTGTTCCACCTGAGTATGGCCCAGATGCTCAGTTTTGGAGAACTTCTATGGGGCAGGCCATTTACTCATTTGGGGTAAATAGGCCCTCTCCTGAACAATATTCACCAGGTGAAGAAGAGTATAGACAAATCCAAGCATCTATTCACCATGCACATGATTTTCAAGAAATAAGGCAAAGATTAGATACAATATTAGCGACCCCCATACCTCATGAAGAACTTATTTTTGCTCTTCTTCCCCGTAATACAAATCCTTGGCCTCTAGCTAAAATTAAATCTTCTTCTGATGGTCATCCAACATATGGTGAGACTTCTCATAATCTAGGTCAAACCTCCAATTCCACCCCTGCAGTTTTGAGTTCTAGGTTTGTCTCTAGTCATCCCATACTTTCTATGGCTAGGGGGAAACCTTTAGTTCCAGTAGTGTCTGTACCTTCTAACCCTTGGTGCGACCTACGTGACCCACTAATGGAATTGTTACGAATAAAAGGCAAACCTCTACTATAGGACAATCCATAGTAAATGTTCCTCCCGCGACCTACGTTACCCACTAATGGAATTGTTACGAATAATAGGAAAACCTCTACTCCAAGACAATCCATAGTATATGTCCCTCCTACCAACACAAATGTGGTAAACCCTCCTTCAATTTTAGGTCAGCCCTTGGTGGCACAACCTGCAATTCATCAACCCTCATGGGGTTATGGTTATCAAACAAATCAAATGCCTATAGGAAATATGAATTATCAACCCATCCCTATAGGAATGTCTTATACTATAATTCCATACCCTGGGAATAATTTTACACCATGGGGGAAACCCAACTGGTCTTATATGCCGGCGATGGGAGGAATACCTATTCATACTGCTGGCGGTGCCAGAGGACCACCTTATGGTGGTTATCCTCCCGGTGGTCCTGGAGGTCCTCCTCCTAGTGGTCCTAGAGGTTTTGGTGGTCCTCCTCTTGGTGTTCCTAGGGGTTCTGGTGGCCCTCCTCCTGGTGGTATTGGTGGTCTTGGGGGTTCTAGTGGCCCTCCCCCTGTTGGTCCTGGTGGTCTTGGTGGTCCCAGAGGTCTTGGTGGGCCTCCTCCTAATGGTCCTGGTGGATTTAGCGGCCCTAACCCTAGAGGTGAATCTTAGGGAGTATATCATCTCATCAGATGTTTCAACAACTTGTATATCAGTCAACCTTTGGACCTATTGGTGGTTACATGCCATATCAATATTACCAGTACAAGGAACCCAATCGCCAGTTACCTTTCCTAGCAACTTTTGAGTTACCCAATTTGTCCAAGTTGATTAATGACCCCATTCAACACAACCCTTCATGGCCTTCTATTCCAGTAAAGTTTCCATTGGACATCCCAAAATTCGATGGCAAGCAGGGAGATGATCCCAAAAATCACGTTATGAATTTCCATCTATGGTGTTCATCGAACTCCTTGATGGATGATTCTATTCGATTAAGGCTCTTCCAACACACTTTGACCAGTACGGCCATGAAGTGGTATATTGAGATTCCACGACATTCATTTGTGGATTTTAGTGCATTGGCGACTGTCTTCTTCACACACTTTCAGCTACCCATTCTTTATGAAACAGGTACAAAAATTTTGAACTCTCTACGTCAAGACACCTCCACACACATATCGGATCACATCCATGAGTGGAGAAGGCTAATAAGGCTCATTAAATATCCTATCCTAGACCAACTCTTAGCTGATTGGTTTACGAAGTCTTTTTTTCCACCCATTTCCTGAGATGTGGCTATGGGCAGTGCTGTCATCGAAGAGTAGGCTATCATTCATGCTCAGTATATAGACTTGGTATATTCCCAATCCATAAATTTGTATGACTTATTCCTCAAGCTCCTCGTCCTAGCACGAACTCGGCTAAGCCACTTGCAAAAATTCCTATCGATGGGGTTGTCAGTTCAATCCAGACCCCGTCAATGGCTAAACCTACCGAGCAACCCAATTATTCTACTACTACTCCTTCAACTCCCAAGGTTTTCCTCGAGGTAAATACTATTCAAAGTATGAAAAAACCCGGTAATAATAAAAAGAAAGGTAAAGGAAAAAACAAGAAACCTGGAAACCAACAAGAGAACCTGAAACCTACAACTAATGAGAATGATAAAGGGAGGAGAAAAGAAAAATATCCATGTTTGTTGTGTGGGGGGGATCACTTCATGAAAGAGTGTCCTTGTCGTGAGGAAATCAATAAATTTTTGAAAACTAACCCTATGCTAGCAGTTATAACTGATCCTTACCCTTTTCAGCAACAACTAATAAACCACATGTCTAATAAGGGAAATTCACATGATGTCCTTGAAAACTGTTAATTTGCAAACTCAAAGTCAAAATTGTGACAAAGCTGCAGATAAAAAAGAAGATAATTCTTCTTCAAATAAATCTCCCCCCATTGGTTCTCCTTCGTCCTCGTCTAATGGTCCCATAACTATCGAGAAACCTAATCTCGACATGATTTTGCATCCACCCAAGAGTACTCTTAGAAAGTCTGTTTTTAATCCCAATTCCTTAGCTACATAGTTTTACAATGTCATTGAAGATCTTGCTTATGAACCATGTGCAATGTCTACCTTGGAAGTACTCCAAAGTTGTCATACACAACACAAAAACCTGTTAACCACGTTAGGAGCCTTAGACCCGGAAAACACTAATTTGATTCATTTCAATGTTGAGAACTATAAGTATAAGCTGCCTCACCAACTTGATTTTCAAATCTTAACGAAAGTAGTTGGGAAAAAGGTCTTTAGAACTGTCCTATATGAAGGAGCTTCAACTTCAAATTTGTCCCTATCTTGTTGGAAATCCATCGGCTCTCCCGAGCTTATGAAATCACCAACGACCCTAAAAGCCTTTGACGAATGAGGTTTTTAGCCCCATGGTCTCATACTAGCACTTTTAGTCGAGCTTTGGGGAGAAACTGTTTCTGTTCAAGTGGAAGTGGTGGATGCCCTGTTAGAATACAATCTCCTGCTAAGAAGAAATTGGTTTTATACCATGACTGCTGTCACTTCGACGGTATTTCAAACCTTCCAATTTACACATCTAGGCAATATTGTAACAATTGATCAAATTGATTTTTGTACGTTGGATGTTACCCCCCTATGGAAAATAACATCCCTATGTTAGGTTAGTCCCCTCCTTTGTACCAGTCGATTGGGGTATGCATGTTGAAGGATTCTTCCCTTATGGGGGTGTTCCCATCAGCTCCTCCTAACACAGAAACGATGACAATAAATATGATTTCTTCATTTGGTTATGATCCCAAGGGAATTTTCTTTGTTGAGTCAACCTCATTGA
The DNA here is from genome assembly GCA_001517045.1 of Pseudotsuga menziesii. Taxonomy (NCBI): domain Eukaryota; kingdom Viridiplantae; phylum Streptophyta; class Pinopsida; order Pinales; family Pinaceae; genus Pseudotsuga; species Pseudotsuga menziesii. The sequence goes on from LPNX011204779.1 coordinate 55,408, forward strand.
GTCTGCATGAAGCATTGTACAACATTGTCCAATCCCTTTCCGATGACCACATCGATGATATTCATCTGGTGGCTTCGGATCCCTACCACCTACCCTACTGGTTAGAACCCTCTCTTCCTACTCTGGATTGTCTCTCCTAGAATTTTCCTTCAAACGAGTCCACCATGGAGACCATGAGTATGAATAAACCCGTATTGGGGGATCACCAACATAGATCCTCGTTCCTCCCCAACACCAGTTTGGAAGACCACGATTTTGCATCTCTCTTTAGTACTAATATTGTCCATACTCCTCAAACTCCTATATTGTTGTAGAACACTAAATCTGAAGGAAACCTATGCAACATTACTAAAACAAATCCAATCGGATATCAGTCAAGCCTGGCACTCTTGAGCATGTTCATGTTGGGAAGAACTACTCAGCAGAAGAATCAGAAACATACAGAGCACTTTTCAAGGAATTTTGAGATATTTTTTCCCGGTCCTATGAAGAAATGCATGGGATAGACCTGTCTATCATGGTTCATGAAATAAAAACCTATCCCACAGCCAAACCTGTCAGGAAAAAACTAAGTCAAGTCCATCCACGAAAGGCTGTGGCTATCAAAGATGAAATATAAAATATTCTGAATGTAGGGTTTATTGATCTTGTGCCCTCGACAGAATGGGTATTGAACATTGTCCCTATCAATAAAAAATAGGGCACCATTAGAGTCGGCATCGATTTCAGAGATTTGAACAAAGCTTGTCCCAAAGATAACTTCCCAAATCTGCATATCGACTAGATTATCGACAACTATGATGGAAGTGTCATATTCTCGTTCATGGATGGATTTTCTAGCTATAATCAGATCGAAATATTGCTCGCCGATCAGCAAAAGAAGACATTTATTTTCCCATGGGTAAATTTTGCATATAGGAAGTTACCATTTGGCCTGAAGAATGCCGGGGCTACGTTTCAGCGTGCTATGTCCTATGCGTTTCACAATTTCAAACATATTGTGGAACCGTACCTTGATGACCTCCTGCCTCATTCATAGCAATGGGAGGACCACCTTGGTCATCTTAGGGATATTTTTCTGAGATTCTGTCATTATAATATATGGCTCAATCCACATAAATGTATTTTTTTTGCGTTGAGATGGGACATCTCCTAGGATTCGTGGTTTCTAAGGATGGCATCCAAATAGATCCATTGAAAATTGCAGCTATTTTATCCCTACCAGCCCCAACCAATCTTGTTGAACTCCAAATTTTGCAAGGGAAGGAAAACTCTCTCCGCCATTTTGTTTGAAATTTTGCAGAGAAAACATACGACTATATGTGTCTCCTCAAGAAGGACACTCCGTTATTTTGGGATGACCAAGCCCAACGCGCCTTTGATAATCTTGATCATGCTCTAAACCATTCACTTGTGATACATCCCCCAGATTATTCAAAGGATTTTTGCTTATACATTGTTGCCTCCACTACTACCATCGAAATGGTTTTGGTGTAGGAAAATCTTGATGGTTAGGAGAACGTGATCTATTACGCCAGTAAGAATCTCATATTTTTTGAAACTCAATACTCATGTGTGGATAAGTTAGCATTGGACACGGTCATTGCCGTACAGAAATTTTGTTAATACATCTTGCTTTGCACTACCACCATATTGGTAGATCAAAACCCTATGTATTACATCCTGACTCGTCAGGTGGTAGGGGGAAAATATTCCCGATGGATAGTCATCCTACAGGTTTTTGACCTTGAGTTTGCCAAGGCCACATCAAAGAAATCCTTGATATTTGCTGAGCTGATGTGTGATCTTCCCTGTGCTTCGACGGATTCTGAGCCCAGTGATTCATTCCTTGATGAATTTCTGTTCCTGATAAGCACGACTGACCTGTGGAATGGATATTTAATCATTTATCTACAAAAATAGATATTTCATCCCACTCTATCTCAGGATGATCATCTCCCTATCCGTCACCACGTGAAATACTACCTTATCCTGAATGATACTTTGTATAGGTGTGGTATCGATTCTATTATCTGACGATGGATTACTCATGAAGAGGTTGAACAAGTTCTGAATGACTGCCACTCTGGAGCATGCAGAGCTCATCTCTTTGGGATGGATACAACCCAGAAAATCCTTCGCATTGGATATTTTTGGCCTTCATTATTTAAAGATTGTCATGAGGCTGTTGAGAAATGCCCACCTTGCCAACATTTCTATCCGAAAAAGCGCACCCACCGTGCTTCGTTACACCCCGTCATTGCTGTTGGCCCTTTCTCCAAATGGGGGATCAATTTTATTCATTGTAAATCTACCTCAGCTGGGGGGCATGGTTACATCGTTGTAGCCATTGATTATTTTATGAAATGGGATGAGGCTATGCCTACATATGCAGAGGATGGTAAGACTGTCACCCTCTTTCTATTTAATCACACGATAGCAATATTCGAAGTCCCACAATATATATTTACTAACCACAGATCACATTTTCGGGATCAGATGATGGAAGAATTGAGTGCTAAGGTGGGTTTTCGTCATGAAAACTCAACACCCTATTATCTGCAAGCTAATGGTCAAGTCAAGGCCATTAATAAATTTTTAAAAACCATGTTGTGATGAAGGGTTGGAGATCATAAATCCAACTGGAACCAAATCCTCTTCTTTTCTCTTTGGGCTTATAGGACTTCGGTGAAAAAAACTACTAGTTTTACACCCTTCCAGTTAGTTTATGGACTAGAAGCTGTCTTGCCTATTCAATGTTAGATTCCATCTTTGAAACTTGCCATTGAAATTCTCCCAGATACTTCTACCAAGGAAGAAAGATTCCTATACCTCAACAATCTTGATGAAACTAGATGAGATGTTTCCTTAGCCAATGAGGCACATAAGAAATGCACCAAGGCACAGTATGACAAGTCTGTCCAACCTCGTAATTTTAATGAAGGTGACCTAGTTCTGACCTATGACCAGAGACATGAAAAACTAGGGAAAGGGAAGTTATAATTAATGTGGTATGGTCCCTTTATCATTTCCAAATTTTTAGAGAAAGGGGTTTATGAGCTCATGGACTATGATGGAAGCCCCTTCGAGCAACCTCACAATGGGTTGTACCTGAAAAGGTACTATGCCTAGATCATTAATGTATGGTTACCTTGTATATATGTACATTGTTTGAATTTTTTAGTGTGTGTTTTAGTATTTTCAATATGGTTTTGAGTTTAGTGTCCAAACTATTTATACCATGTTTGGTTATGCAGAACAGATGGATTTTTATGGCTAGTTGATGGCGCTTTTCACCATACCTTGAACCTTGCCTTGGATGCTTGGATTCTCTATTCCCCAGCTCATGATTTGGTCATTTCAAGAGTGGTTTGTATTGGTCCAGCTACCAACAATATCGCCAAGTATTAGGAAGTCATAGGTCTATTGACTGAGGCTGTATCCCGTGAAATTTATGATTTGGTAGTTTTCATGGACTCGTAATTGGTGGTTTGTCATTTGAGACATGTTTATACCATCAGGAACCTGGTGCTTCTCCATCTCTTCTAGAGGGTACGTTTTTTGGAAAGATCATTTGAAGTAATTAATTATAGGAATAGCCCTAGGGCAGACAATGTAGTTGCTGACTCGTTAGCGAACTATATCCTAGACTGGTATATTTCTCATACATAACTTGAAAATAAAACATGGTTCAACATAATGTAAATAAATAGTAGGTAACATGTAAACTCATGTAAATACAATTTCCATTTGAAACATATGAACACCGAAAATAAAATTATGTATGTATATATATATATA
>LPNX011204779.1:59457-76077 GCA_001517045.1 Pseudotsuga menziesii
TATCAGCTTTCAGTAATACATCATGCAGAACTATCTAGTAGTTCTCGTGATAGCATATGACATCCCGTACTACTCTATGTAGTAGTCAGCTAAAGCAGCCTGAAACACCTGTGGTGTGCCTCTGATACCTCATGGGGAGTTCATCGATCGATGCATCAGGTATATCTAGAGTCAACCTTTCCAGATTCTCCTCTAACTCTCCCATTGGGATGCCACCTCATTGAAAAAATCGATTTCCCGTTCGCTTTTCCAGTGGGGAATATCCCACAGGTCGTGCTAGTCCAACATCTGCATGAAGATATTTAGGTCTTGTTACTACACATAAAAAATAAAAAAAACATTAAAATACAATTTTTTTTTTTCCATTTTAGGGATTTTTTTCTTACCAATGTCTTCCCACTGCACACCAGGTGGAAGTGGTAGGTGAGGGGGACCCCTTAAGTCAGTACTCGCATATGCATAATCCTCAATCATGAGGATTTGGTTGTTTAGATAATGAAAAAATGGAGCCCCAAAATTCACTTTGCCCCTGCCTGCTCCCGTGCAGGCCATGATTTCGACCCACCTCAGTATACAAGGGTCTCTTTCCCTCTGCATAGTAAATACCACTTAGGGCCTCAGATGAGGGATTCACTCAAAGAAGAAACAGGCCAAGATGGATCCATAGTCGAACTATTTTAGCTCTCCTTGCCGACACTTGGTCAATTGGTCCTTGAAGATCGGAAGTAATGCTTCTACCCAGTTAAAGATAGTAGGTGACATGGCCTCTATAGCATATAGCATGTGTGCCCTGAAATCTTAATGAGATCCTTGGCTCCCAACCACCCTTTGCATAGTAAAAAGAACTGTACGAAGAGGATCATCCATCACTGGTTTAATGGAATTTTCTTCTCGAACATTCTGGTACCAGGTATGCATTGACATTTGATTAAATCCTGGGTGGTTACATCCCCTCCATGGGAATCGGTCAGTGAAATAGGAGCACCCTATCTGGATAATCTTATCAAAAAGTAGATATCCTCTACCTTGATAGTCAACACATGGGATTCCACCTCAAAATATTGTTGCTCCGGGTTCCATATATGAAGGATGTAATCCAAAAAGTGCTCATGGGACACCATTCTAGGAGTGCGAAATAATTTTAGGAGGCCATAGCCCCTTAATGCAGCTATGCACCCCGCATTTCCCTAGGTGAAGGCATCATCATTGTCATGTTTCCTTTCTTTCCATATAACCATTTTTGATCAGATAGAACCTGCCAAAAAACATCAATGGGCTAATTAGAAACATAATCAATCACAAAATCATTTAAAAAACTCATATTCTTTCTTTCCCATTCAAGTTTCCCCACTCGCAGTTAGCACCATCTGAACACCGTTTGCACAGAGCGGTGGCACCGCTTGTGTGCAAATAAATAGGTGTGGTTCTTATCGGGAACCACCTATCCCATAAGGGGCAGGAGAGGTACCCATATTTTGGATTTAGGGCTTGCCTAAAATTGCCCAAAAAACCCCCAAAATAAAAAAATGAATGCATTAAAAGGAAAGGCTAAGGTTCAGTCATTTACCTAGCTCTGACGGTGGTTGAAACAAACAATGAAATATCCCAGAATCACCGACTGAAGATCTGGCTCAATTCTCTCCAAAACACTCTCACCAAGTGGTAAATAGTAAAATGATTTGATTTTTACCATTCAAATGATTTATATATATATATTTTAGGGTTTTTATGTGTTATGTCATATTTCAAAAAAACATTATTATTTCATTAAAGTCATTTTTTGAGAGATTAATGATCGTTTTTGAGTCTTACAGGAGTAAAAACGGGAACAATAAAGTCTATGGGGAGTTTTTTTTTGACTTTTTCATACTTCCATTAAATGAAAAAAGTCCCCGAGCGTTTGTTTCAACACTTTGGTCACGCTCTTATAACTCAACATCAAAGTTTCGGGTCTTTTTTCGATTCTTTTTAGGCTCGTAAAAAACTTCTCATCATGAAAAAGAAACCTAATGGAGTCTCCTTTAATCTCTTTTCAGACTCCCTAAATATGAAAATATTGTTGAGTACTTTTCTTTTTCATACTCGTAAAAGAATTTGAAGAGTCATCTATCCGATGGTAGGTTATCTCTTTTTTTGTTCGGATAGACTATTTATGGAAAAGGAACGCTCCAGCCAATTATGACTGAAAGAGTTCTCTTGGGTATTATTTTACACTTTTTCAGGCCCTGGAGACTAAATCATTTGAAAAAGGACCTTTTGGAGTTTTCTTTCATCTTCATTCAGAATCTCTAAACATGAACGATACCGAGTTTTATTTCATTGGACTCATTAAACTAAACATTGAGAGACCCATTTAGGGAACGAACCTCTCCTTTCTCAGATTCGTGAAATATATGAGAATGGACTTGTGTTCAGATAAGATAAAAAGAGTGTTTGTTACCATATTTGGACTCGTAAGAATGAAAAGAGGCACTAATCGATCATGATGGGCGAATTAAGGGAAGGGAATCATTTTGCAAATCAAATGGCATTTGTTTGTCACCTTTGAACATGGAACTTGTTTGGATATCATTCAGTCAATTGGGTATTCAATTGACTTACAAGTCAATCCAATTTCATGAGTAATGTCACTCCTTTGATTCTTTCAAAAGAATGCATTGTCCACTATCGTATTATGTGTTGATATGGTCTAGTCATGCTTCCAAGTCTTTTGTCGTGCCGCCCGATGTTCAAAGGAAGAAAGAAATTTACCCCTGTACTTAAAATAGCCTTTGTGTCAGTGCCTTTGAGTCAGCCGTATGGTCACATTATCTACAACATTCTAGAACTTTGTTTTGAGTTTCGTGTCGTCGATGTGGGATTCATCATGGCCCTCCTTCAACGAGACTATTCATGTCAACATCAACTCATCATCCGGGAAATAGTTTTAGAAACAATTTTAGTACCTTGAGATCTGTTTGCCTCAATGATAGATTCTCTCGCTCTCGACATAAATTCACATCATTGACCTTTAATCAAAATATTCCGCTGGGTGTTCGACATCAAAAAATCTATCCACACTTAGTAGATTGTACTATGGTATCTTGGGAATCATCGATATTAATGGTGATATTCCTTGCACTTGTTAATTATTCACATAATTGGATGGTAATCAAGTAGTTTCTACCATCTTTGACTTCAGAACATTGTAATCACATGGATAGAATTGTACTTTGTGGAAGACGAGACGAAGACCCCGGGTATTTGTTAAGCACTCATAGCTTTCTCCCTAGGCTGCGATGGAGTATATTGTATGAAGTACCATCATGGATCCTCATTTGTATGGTCATGGCTATGCTCAAATTTGCATCTATATGACATAGATCTATGTTGTATATTTGGTATCTATGTCCAAGCTTGAGTCCTCTATCACATGGATCTACATTGTATTCTAGTAACCATGTTTGTTTATTCCTCTCATGGATCTGTCTTGTATTGGTTTGCAGCCATGATGGGTTTACATTTACTCACGAGTCAAAGTATAGATGCATTATAGATTCCTACTCGATGATACTCTCCGATCAAGCTAGCTCTTACCTTGAAGTGATAACTTTCTCTATCAAAGCTCTCGCTTATTGTATCCCTCTAGCCTCATGCTTTGGGGAGCATTCTATTATACCTACTTCCCTGAATCCCAAACTTGAAGTGAAAATAGTGCCATAGATGCTGATCCTACATATAAAACTCTAGCACCACTCTTACCCTTAAGCCTATAAGGGGTACCTTATACAACACCGCCTGAGTTATGTGGAAGACAGGCAGTGCCACCACCTCTCACCTTTGTTTTTTGGAGCTTTTCTCACCTTGCACTACGCTGTCATAAGGGAGTATAAGCGATGCCCTTGGTAAAAAGTGAAAAAAGTAGGTTTCATGAAGTTTCTAGAACAAAATATTCATGGCTAGCCTTATCCCTACTCACCTGGATCAGTTAAGCTCGAGATCCATGCTTTGGGGATCTCATGGCCACCTCACCCACCTATTTCTCAACCATTCCTATCCCTTTGAGCCCTATAAAACTAGGCTCATACTCCATGGTTGAGGGGAGAAGAAAAGAGTAAAGTTATGCTGCTGAATTAACATCCTGGCCTAATCCATTAGAGAGCATAGAGGAGCAAGTTGGAGCTATTGGGGACGAGATGTTAGTCTTGTGAAGGAGTGCATCAACACTAAGGCAAAAGGTTGTAAGCTGTTTCATTCATCTATTAATGCAAAGTTGGTTCCTTTCCCATATATCTATTGTGTTATAATCTCAGATGTGTATTATCAGTTTCCTTAGTCATTGATATGGATCTATGGATATTTTTCTAGTAAATTTGATGTTGTCATGTGTTTGATGTGTTTATGTAGGCCTTCCATCAGAGATATTATTCCAGGTATCTATAGCTTCTAGGGAAAGTATTTCAACCTAGTTGTGACTCATTTGTTCTGGATATGAACCATTCAGACCAGAGGAACAACTTCTATCCGCAGAAGGTGCAATATTCTTGTAACTACACCTCCATCCCTTACGCTGTGCTACTACTATCACCCTGCTCCATGCACCTCTTTGTTCTCAATTCGTTGAACATGCGCTCTACTTTCGGGTCAGTGGGTGTCTCTGTCGATGATTCTTCATCAGATTCATGTTGAATCTACTGGTCATTCTTACACATGGGATGGACAAGTGCATCCACTGGGGGTCCTACCGAGAATTCTTCCAGATTAACTGGTTCTCGCTGTTCTGCAGGACAATCATTAATCATGGCTTCCAACTCTGTATCTGACACTTTGTAATGCATCGAAAACCATTGCTTGTCTGAGTCATGCTGTGCTTGGACGTAAATAGCACGTGGTCCAATTGCAAACTGTGAAATCCTTTGATACTTTGTTGTGGATTCCTCTGAAAATCTTGGAACGTTTATCGCTGTCACCTGCAACACTTCCCAATAGATCCAAAATTGGATTGAACAATCCGTTAACCTCTTAGGTTATTTCAGCCACCATAATTTATGATATCATACACCCTTACGTACTTTTATCGCTTTGAAATCCATGCCTTCATAATCATATGGATCCATCCATGCCACTAACGTGATCAAGATGAGGAGCCAACTGTATGTGAATGGTATTTCACCTTCCTCCACCGCCACTGTGTCCTTTTCCAATTGGTTCATGAGAAAGAGTGACCGGTTCATCTGTACGCCTTGCACACACAACTCAGTAAATGAAACCACCCCTGAATTACATTGGATAGGGTGATTATTCCTAACCACTTTACTGACAAAAAACCTTTTGCAAATACGTAGCGTGTGGTCATTGATACTATCAATGCGGTATTCCCTCTCGTTGTGCTCCAAATCATATCACTTCAATGTCACCGCCAGCTTCTTGTCATTATATTTTTCGTAAAAATATTGGGAGGGGTCTGGCCCATCCTTGGGTAGCCCTGTTATTTCTGAAATAAGCCCCACCGTGACTTTGACTGGCTCATCTAACCACAAAAATACTCCATGGAAAAATGCCAAAAGCTGCTTCATGCACTCATTTACTTTAGTTGGTTGCCAAAAGTGTGACATGTTGATAAACCCGAGCAATTCGGCTCTATCCATCCCATGCGCCTAGTCGTGCAGGATGTGCTCTAGCGTGCCACCTATGAGTGCTACCATTGAAACATATGGTTCACACACAACATCCTCTAGTGAAAAAAATTCATGGTCTTCGTATTTCATTTGCATCAGCACAAGAATGATGTCATAATTTCATACCATCCCTTTTGGTATCGTCGACATCCTTATCTGATACTTTTGATTTTTAGTGGGATTTTTGGCCTTCGCACCAGGATGACTAGGAGGTATATATCTAGGGATGTCCTTGATAGACACCCCTACTTGAGCTACTAAATCCACAACTATGGAGCTCAATGGCTCTATTTGTGCAGTCCCCTCCACTAATCATGCAGATGTTTAGGTCTATCTTTTCTGTGGCATCGGATAGCTAGGTTTCTGCCCCTTTCTCTTCCTCTTTGAAACCGACACCAATCCGACTAAAATAATGGCTAATTCTTCCACGATTGTTACTGGTTTGATCGATGAATATCACTCAGTCAAAATCTCTACTGTGTCTGGGTTACTATGCATGTTGCACCAATTCCCTGCAATATTTAACAATCACACACCCTCTCTTGACGTAGAAACTTACTCAATCCCCTCAAATTCACTTGGAAAATTTCTCTACAACTCTGCAACTCTGCAGCTCAATTCAACTCTACATAATGGTGTCTTCCAACCACGTCGATCTACCTCTTATAGCACCAAATCAAATCATACTCATCATTACTAAATAAAGTTGATCATCATGACCAAATCATGCATTAACTACCAAATTCCATTGTTCATCCTACCAACCCAATGGTCGGATCCGCCATCATTATGCCTCAATTCCACAAGTGCCGTCGGTTAACTACTTTTAATTGTCTTCATTTATTATTGATTTGACTCTGTGCATGGCCCTGTGACTATCATAACATGACCTCCTAACTACGCTACTGACTCCTACTCCTACGCATCCACCTCCTCTTGGTGCGCCCTTATTTCATCCATCATCCTACCTATTTTTTTTCATTGCACAATGCTCCAAGCGTTGCGCAGTTATGGGCCCATCCTATAAGGCTTTAGCTTGCTACCATTCACTAGATTTGGAAAAATCGCTCCATCTCACTATTGTAGTTGAATTGCACCTCCTGAAACAATTGAATTAACAAGATATGGACCTAATCAGTGCATCTGTAACTTAACCGTATGATTCATGAACTTGCTCTCATATAACAACACCAAATATTCTTCCTGAAACTGTTTATTCTTTATGTGGCGATCATGCTAAGACTTGTGTCGATCCTTTTCAATGCACTGATGAAAACCGACAACAAAGAAGTCTTCCTCGAGATGAACTAACTGGTCTAATCAATCTTCCAGTGCTGCTTCATCATCCATGCCCATCGCTGTGACAATGCATAGACTTAGAATGATATATTCCAAAGGAATCACAACCTCTTTGCCATAAACAAACTTAAATGGTGTCTGCCTCGTCAATATCTTGTATGTGGTGTGATATGTCCATAAAACTATTGGAATATTTAGATTCCTGTCATTGTGGTTTTCAATACATACCTTTGTAAGCGCATGCTCTAATACCTTGTTGAATGCCTCCACTGTTTCATTTGCTTAAGGATGATATGGGGTACTCTTATTTTTTTGTATTTGAAGCTCTTCCGTCAGCACGATTACTATGTGATTGATGAAGTGACTCCCTTAGTCGCTCATCAATATCCTTGGACATCCAAATCGTGTCACAAAGTCATCAAATAAGAACCTTGCTTCCATCGCAATGGTACAATCCATGATTGATGCAACCTCCCATCTTGTTAAATAGTCTGTCGCTATAATGATGTACTACAGACCAGTCTGCCTCCCAGGTGGGTGAACTGGTCCCACAAAGTCCACCGCCCATTTTTCAAATAGTTGTAATGTCACATGAGGTACTAGTGACATTTCATCTCTCCTTGAGGGTTTTTATAGTTCATTGACAGACATCATAAGTCCTCGCATAGTCTGTTGCATAATTATGTAGAGTGGGCCATCAAAGCTCTGTGTGAAGCACCTTTCTCTTAGTAGCTCATCCTCCATAATGTCCACTAGAAAATCCTACATGGGCCTCTACCAAAATCTTCCCTTGTTCATGCAGTAGGACGCATCACCGCAAAATCTCATTTGGTCCTATTTTATATAGCTCTCCAGTGATCAACTGGAAATCTGAGGCCTTCACCACCAACTGATTCTTTTGATTTGTAGTGAGGTCCTCTAGTGTGGGTCTCGTCATAAAAAACTGAATGATTTGATCATAGTAGTCATTGACCATGTCAATTCTAAATAACTACGCATCTGGAAACCTGTCTTCAATATTTCTTGCCTCTTCACCTGTGTCAATGCTGGATAAATGATCAGGGCCCGCATTTAAGTGACCCGACTTCATAATTATCTCAAAATCAAACTCCTGAAAGAGAAGTAGATAGCAACATATCTTCCCCCCCAACATAGGCTTATTAACTAGGTACTTCAAAGCAGAATGGTTTGTAAACATCTTAAAATGACCACCCAATAGGTAATGCCTAAAATTTTGTAGTGAATATACCATTGCCGGACCTTCTCTCTCTGTGGTTGTATAATTTTTCTCTGTAGACGACAACTTTCGACTAGCGAAAGCGATCGGGTGATCTAGATATCCTTCTCCTGGTTCCACAAGCACCACTCCCAGTGCAGCATATGATGTATCCAAATGAACATGGAACTCCTTGTCCCAATCTAGAAAAACCAGTATCAGTGGGGAAGCCATCTTGGCTTTCAGTGTTTCGAAACTTCTTTGACACTCTTGACTACATACAAATGCTGCATCTTTCTTCAAAAATTTCTCCATGGGAGTTGTGATTGTAGCATACCCTCATATGAACTTGCGATAATACCCTGTGTGCCCCAACATTGCTCTGAGCATCTTCATGTTCATAGGAGGTGGCAAGCTCAAAATCAACACAATATTTGTAGGGTCAACCAAGAGTCCTTGTTTGAAAACTATGTGACCTAAAAGCATCCCGAAAGGTGCACATAAAATGCACTTCTTTGAATTCAATGCAATCTGATGCTGTTGACATCTCTCCAGCATCATCCGCAAGTTTTTCGAATGGTCTCTGATCAATCCATAAATTTTCCAGTCATCCATATAAACTTGCAAAAACTTGGGAATGAAATATTTGAATGCAGGGAAAATAACCCAGGAAAATATCGTAGGCGCATTCTTCAACCCAAAAGGAATTACAATGTTTTTAAAACAAACCCATTCAGTAAAAAATGTTGTTTTGTGTCAATCCTCTTTTATGATCCTTATCTGGTGATAGCCAAAAAATACATTTGTAAATGAATACATCTCCTGACCTCCTACTACTTCCATAACTTCATTAGTGAATGGTGTTGGAAACAGATCATGCATACATGCATCATTCAATTTTCTTAGGTCGACGCAGATCCGAACCTCCCACGTTTTCTTGTCTTGGACCACCATAGGACTGATCCATTCTGATTCTTCAACTAGATCAATTATTCCAACATCCAACATCCTATCAAGCTCAACTTTTAATCGCTCCTTATATCATGGATTCAGGTGATACGGTCGCTCCCTTACTAGCTTTGCATCTGGCTTCAATGGGATCTTCATTTCTCCTAAATATCCTAGTATCCCCTTCTTCTCATAAAAAATTGTCAAAAATAGATCTTGGAATTCATGCAATAAGTCTGTAATATTTGCCATTGTTTCCTTGTCTCAGTAGTCTCCGACACTTGAAATCTTCAGGTTATCTTCTGTTCTAATGTTGACCTTTATTATATTCAATGGCTGATTCATGGGATCTGTTGGTACGTCTGATTCTTTGAGATATCCACTTTCTTCTATTTTTGGAATATTGATATTCCATAGATCATCATCGTCTGACTCTCCTGATACATTATAAATTTCCATCATCAACTAAATGTGACAATGTGCATGCAGATTCATTGGATATGCGACTGAAACTACCTTTAGAAGAACATCGTGGATAAGCTGTAGCGCATTATGAACATCCAGATTGGCATCGAAGAAACTGAAGGTGTGAGTAAAGAAAACTATCAATTCCTCCTAGGTAGTGATCTCTCTGTGCAACTCCATTGAGAAATACCAATATTGCAACATTTCATCCAATGTGTGGAAAAAGGCATGGACCCACTCATCCTTTGGTCGCGATGCCCACAGGGTATGAAACTCAATCAAATTATCACCAGGGATGCTCCACCCATCGCACCTTCTAGCATGGTACAATTTTGCATCTCCAAAGTGAAAATTAATCAATCTTTGACACTGCGACCATGTAGTGATTGACTTCTTATGGGTCTCCCACCAACGTACTGGAGTCACCTTTAGTGCTTCCTCCAACTCCAGCAACTGCTGCGGTTCAGAAACCTTCTCTTTGAATTAAATGAGAAAGTCAGATAGCTTTGGAAGTCCTTCACAAATTGGAAATTAAATGGTCTCAGTCATGATGTAACACAGTGACTGTGTAATCAAGCCGCACTTTCGTAGTGACACTTAATACAAGCGGTTCTACCAGTTCTCTAAAGCATCATTAGAGTCATAGGACGCAGAGCTAGCGCTGCGCCATCCAAGTTCCCCATCATTAGTTGGATGAACATAATATTCTGAGATTTTATATGATCCCATCCTTGGACAACTTCATCTTTCATTGGCTCAACATACAGTCGCCCTTCATTTGGATCCATTGGAACGATGAATTTGATGTCTTGATTCTCAAATGTCATCATGCGCTTCTTTAAATTGATCACTTCCATACTGTCATTGGCCTAGCTGATCCCTAGCAGTGCAAGATAGGATCCTCCACCATCAACAACATCAATTACATCAAAATTAGCATAGGTATTCATACATTCAACTTCCATAGCAAGGTGTGGAACTCTCCTTATCGGCATTACCTTGGCCTGGTTATCTAGTTGCATTTGCATGGGGGACCAGATCAATGTTGGGCTCCCCATATTTTTACATGCTTCTCTTGTCATAATATTAATGTCTGAGCCTAGATCCAGGATGTCTGAATCTAAATGTTCATGCGCATCTCTTTCCCCGTCTTTTTCTTATGCAAGGAATTCACTGCGAAATCCTTCCTCCCCTTAGTTGGTTGATGCAATAGATTCTGAATCTGGGTAAGAGAATCAAGATGTCTCTCAAGTGATAAGCAAATTTCAAGAAACTACTACAGGGTACCATGCTGGCATGATGGTCCTACGACCGAGCTGGAATCAAAAGTAGTCGTCATTTCATAGATAGGTAACTTATCATAGTTTTTATGCATCTCATCCCGTGCTTCAAAGAATGTGTCTTTTTCTGTGTTGACATAAAATTGGAATTTATTCTTTCCAGCTAACAAGACTTGTGGAATTAGACTATCTTCTCTAGTTGTCACACCTTCATGAGTGACGACAACAATGTCAACATCCTATGTTCTGGGATTCGTTGAGATTGTTGCAACCATCGGTCCTTGGTTCTGGTTCATCGGGTGAACTACCGCATGGTTTACATTCTGGGTGTGGTTCTGAAACTGATTCTGGTTCTACAACTGACTTTGATTCTGCAATTGATTTTGATTTGGTAATTGATTTTGATTCTGTAATTGATTCTGGTTTTGCAACTGATTCCAAATCTGGTTATGTATCTAAGGCACATTCCCAGCATGTCACTTCGTGATCAGTTGTGGGTAGTTCTCTACAGTGTGATCAATTGCGGTAAAATCAGTACATGTGCACTACAATTGTGGACAATCCCTTTGATAATGTCCCAATACACCATAATTGTAACACTTGATAGGTCTGTGACCTCATCTGCCTCCTCAACCAAAGCCTCCTCCTTGTACTTTGAATCCTCCTTATTGCTAGTATTGTGGTTGGGAAAATTTTTGTTGAGGGGGATTCCACTTCTATTGAACATAATGCATTGACTGAATGTAGTATGGCTTCTCCAAGGCCATCTAGATTTGACTATACTATGGCTATGGTGCAAACTGCTGTTGCGATATAAACTGCATCTGTGGTGGTGGTACATATCGTGGTTGAGGTGGTGGTTACACCATCTATCGCTGCGAAGGATGTACCACCTGATGATCCTCTCCCTTCACATAACACGAGTCATACATTCTTTGCTGGAGTAGGTCGTATGCGAGACAATATTTATCTTCATTCTTGACAGATCGACAAAATGAGCAGTATAGGTTCACTGACTTCGTCACCATATTCTGCATCTATCCACATTCCTCATGTCGATTCCCATACACTTGAAAAATGTGACACCATGATACACTTCCACAACTCAATGGGTTTGACGCTCTTGGAAACAGGTAGTTTCAAAAATCTAGGCAAGTATCCTTGGTATGTCCATCTGCGCGACATCGAGTGCACTAGAGATCTTCGTGTTGTTCCTTTCCCTTCTTAATGTCTTGCAACTAGAATTTCAAGTTATCCAACGATGTTTGAATTTGGCTCATGTCGGCTGCATTTTCACCAACGGGTGAAGCTTCTAGATTCATGGATATTTCTAGAGCCTGGCTCTGTGTCGCAATATTCTGCTGCATAAGAGATAGTCTAATATGGGTCAACAACGCTGCAGTGAACTATTCCTTATGCTGAATTTTTCTCATCTCAAAACTAACTCTTTCCATGAGTGTCTTGAATCTTTGATCAAAATCCCAAACAATCTTATTGGGAAACTGCTTAATTTCCTTCAGTTCTGTAATGTACTGTGTCTCAGAATTTGGTTTTCTAAATTCTTTAATAAGTCCTCTCCTAACTTCTACCAAGGTATTTGCTAGAGTCCCTATTGGAACTTGTACAAATTTCATGTACCAATCAAGTGCGTGACCTCAAAGGGTTGTCTCCAATTGGCCCTTTTTAACTTCATCATCCACAGTCTATTTGACTGTCCATACTTACTCACACAGGAACTAGTATTTCTCTAGATCCTCTGTTCCTTTCCCATGGAATTGTTGAGGCTTGAAAATCGTAGGTAACAACAGTAGGGATTCTCCCCAATAAAAGTTCCCAATTAGCTCATTATTGCTTGGTATGGGGAATCCCTCTAGTTTACGGTCCGACTACCATAGGTCAAGTAACAGTTGAAAAGTTCTGCTGGTTAAGGCCCGGTCCACCGTTTATGTGTATTTTTTATTTTTTTTATTTTTTTATCTTTATGTATGATGTGCAGGTTCCTAACTAAATGCAGACGATAGAGATAACAAGGAGGGTCACAACATGATGCGCAGGTTCTTACCTCTCATCTTACCTCTCTCACTTCTAAATCACAAATAAAGCAAAACTAACTAAAACTAATTAATCTATCCCTAGGGAGCAATACTATAATTAATGGTGAGTAATATATTGTATAACATGTATTAAGAAAATTACAGATAGTTGTTAACCTTTCTGAACACATGAATATCAATAGACAGATGAACAAAGAGATAGCTCATTATTAATTAAAACATTCATTACTCAACTATGATTGTGGAAATTTCACAGAAATAAACCATAGTACATTCACAACATGAAATAATTCATAAATTAGAATGATCTCTCAGTTCATGGAAACAAGCTGAAATAGAAACAGTTCACATCCAACCAGCCCATGGAAAACATTTAAAACTCCATAGTGCTTTCTCCAGCCGAAAATTAAATCTCTTTATTATAAGATGAATTAGTTCTCCTTACAATAATCTTTCCCAAATATGGTATGAAAAAGGCCCATACTACCAAAAAATTACCTATATTTATACAAAAAGCAAAAAATCTTGGGCTTCCCCTTGCTGCCTTTTGGGCTTCCAACTTTTCTTTTACAAAAAATTGTCTTGCAGCTTGCGCACAAAAATAAATATAATATATTACATTATTTATCAATATTCCAAAATGTCCCACTAGGAAGGCCCAGCTTGTTCATTCATGAACTTTCTCCATATTTTTGCCTCTACTGCTATATTCTCAAAACCAGAAGGTTCGAGAAATATGATATTGATCTCATGCTGAGCAGCCGAGGTTTTTATACCCGCTATCTTGGCAGGAATCAAGTGCAGTTGGTATTCTAACAAGTGAATGCTCAGAGCTACATGTGCTACTTCAGTATTTAGTATCCTTTCATCCAACTCCTTGACTCGTTGGATGGCTTGTTCATCTTCGCTATGTTTTTCCTGTAAATGTTTCAAAAACACTTCATGTTTTGGTAGTGCTTTCAATCTCTTCAGAGTAGAGGTCTGACACCGATTATAGGTCAGGAGCACTCTCCTACAAAATTCAGCATAGGCACCCCGTGATCTCTTCACTGCCTTCTTTAATTCTTCTGTTGCTTTACCGACGAAATCAATCAGCTCGTACTCTTTCTTAATTGTCTTCTGATCTTTGACAAGTATATCTGTCACATCCCTGACCCTCCTACCAACGAAGAGGACACGACGAACACCACGACCAGCCGGGCAAACAACCCCATGAAAGATAAGAACAGTTATCAATGCTGAAATAAAGGCTTAACATAATGCATAACAAGAATGCTAAGACGCGTAATCCATCATAACAGGATGCATAATTCATCAATCATACAGCGGAAGCAACATGTATACATTTCCAGCATAAAACATGTTCGACATAATTCATTATACAATAGATATAAATTGCAGAGACAAAAAAACCAAGATTACTTATCTTTTGGATGGAGAATCCCGCAACCAGCTATGTCGCTACAATGTTCCACCCAACCATAGGTCAGCGTGCTCATCAATATCTCAGCAGCGCTGCCACCCCCGATCCGGGCATGATTCCTCCAGAGATAAGGGTCAAGGCAGGCTTACACATAGTCAGGGGACACAATTAGTCAAACCAACATAGCTGGGTTTACCAGGCCTTCCATGAACGGCCAAGCCAGCACAGTCCAAAGACCAACCACTGCATACCGTAGCACACCCATCCCTTCACAGCCCTGTGAAGAAGGGAAGGACAACCCGGGATAATCCCAAACCAAAGATGAGCACATCTCAAGTCCACCAGACAACACTGAGTTTTTCTTGGCCCTATCATGGCCAAAAAAACTCAGCACAACACCCAATCCAGGGTATATCAGCAACCCAACTTCCCAATAAAAATGGTGGCAACAATCCACAACCCATAGTGGATAAGAAACAGAACTCCCAGCATAAACATGGGAAACTCAGGCACAGAGGCGACAATCAACAGCCAACCACAACGTGGGGAAGACAACAGTCCCACAACGGAAGAAGTGAACACACATGCACAGTTTGAGATGGAAAGAGGACGGACTCTTAACAGCACCAAGGAATACCAGCAATTAGCACTCACGGCATGGGAAAACAAAAATCCCAAAAATGTATCAGTATACCTTACCAGTAACGTGGGGAAAACAACAGCCCCGGTTTACAGAGTCGAAGTCGCTGGAGAAAGAATACACTCCCTGTGTGAAGGGGAAACTTCCACAGACCACAACCATGAGAATGAAGACTAGGCCAGCTTCCTGTGCATCCCTACGTGAGAGCGAACAACTCTCTATGCGTGAGGGTGAACAACCCACTGCTTTGCGTGAGCATCAACAGAAGCGGCTGTGAAGTTGAACTGACAGGGATGGAGTGGAGTCAATGGAAGGTCATGGGTGGAGTGGGCATGTGGGAAAGGGACTGACAGCCCTGCCACCCCACTCCCAAGGACAATAACTGCCCCAACCACCAGCAGCCATAACTCCTCAACTACTCCCCAAAACAATAAAGAGGTTGACAAGGGAAGATGGAAAAACAAAACAAGGTGGCAACACATGGGTTTTTCCCCCATAAACCAAGGTTTGACATCCCCCACCCCTTATCCTTTGAAACCATGCCCTTTTCATTCAACGTTACACTACCGTAGCTGGTTGTGGTTTTAGTTTTTAATTGATGTGTGTATTTACATGAAGCCGAATTATAATGTGCCAAATGGCACGATAAACCATCGGCAACTATCCCCATTGCCGAAACCCACACACAACCAAATCAATGGTGGGGATTCTTCCTTGAGCTCCTCACCACGATTAATTACATTAAATACATCATGAAAATGGGGTCAAAACCGGGACATTACATTCCTCTCCCCCTTGGAATAACACCGTCCTCGGTGTTCCATTACCTATATACAATACATATACAATTGCACATCAACATTTCAAAATTGTAGATCCATCCCACATTCAATCATCTACTTTGAACGTTCAATACCAAGCCCCTCGGCTTCCATGGACTTCTCCGGCTAGTTCTCAGCTTCCAGCTCATGCCGAAGTCTAGGAACTTTGCGGCTATTGCCCTCATCATGTTCCCTCATTGGGCAGTCCCGGCGTAAATGATGTCCTCTGTAGCTCCAGCATCTCACTGGCTGCTTCATCTTTACTTGCTCAATTTCCCTTGAGTCTTCATGCCTGGACCGTTTCTTATCTGGTCGCTTCGATGAATGTCCCATCGCTGATCCACCTTCCTTTCCCTTGTCGATTGCTCCCAGAAGGCTTTTCACCTCCCTTTGCAAACCAATAGAGTCTTGCAAAATATGGTGGTTCATTTCACTCTGCCTTCTCTGTATCTTGAGCATCTCCCCAAGATTTTCTTGGGTCTTGGAAATCATTTGAAGGATACTTCTAGCTTAGTCCAATAACTTTTGATATGCTGCCATAATCAATGTGCACCACCTGGTTTCACTTTTCTCACCCGTGAAATGCACCATTGAAATTCTATCAGACCAAGCATAATGTAGACATTAAAATCAGTCAATTAATTTCCCCATTGGCATGACAGTCCAAGCCTCATCAAGGATACTTTCATATTTTTCATGCCTTCCCAGCAGGCACACAAGCTCATTCATGTCCATTCTTGGGCAAGGAATTAACCATTCCAGCATTCACAATTTACTTTAAGCAAATACACACATTTCATTTCAATCATACATGCAT
>LPNX011204779.1:84947-148169 GCA_001517045.1 Pseudotsuga menziesii
TCACCTTACCGTGAATGCTAGACCAGTCCCTCTTGGTCATGACACTTAGTGTCTTTGGTCTATTCCAGACCTCTAAACCATGTATTCTCTCCACATGGTTAGTCTCAATTGCTAGGAATCCCTCGTCTTACTAGCACCTTTTTCATTACCGCTCATTCTGAGCTTTCCAGGATAGTCACATGTCCACATGCACCCCTAGGATGCTCTCATAGTCCCCGCTTCTAGCGATACCTCTATTCAAACATTGAATAAATTCACATGCTTAGTTTATTCTCATCGATTTTACCTCTTTTAACAAGAGCTTAAATCATCATAACCAAATCATATACACATGTATATTCATAAGCAAAATAATCCAATACTCATCTGTATTGTGCGTTTCCTCGTTTGTCCACAGGATCCTGCTTTGCTTTTCAAGCCTTGGGATCACCTATGGACTTAGATGTTAGGTTAGCATGCCGGCTACCCCACAACATCAAATAATTAATGTCCAGCCAGTATATCCTCATGTCAACTAGGCTTGGAACTTTAACATGACCATTTCTAGGTCTAGGATCTACTATGGATCCCCAGGCATATAACAACCCAACATACACTTATAGTAACATACACTTATATCAATATACACTTATATCAACAATAACCCTAACTCCGCAACCCCTCACAACAACCATTTACCATTTTACCTTTACCTTTTACCTTTACCTGTCAACACAAGCAACACAAGCAATACAAGAAAACTCATCAGCGTTATTTCTCAAAAACTATAATCACATTTTGTATCATTCACTATCAAGTATTGAGACACCAGGAGTGCGCCCACTCCCTAGGGTGTAATCAATATTGAAAACCCTTTCATGACTCAACATCGAAAAAGTGTGCACCCATTCCCGGTGTGTGCCATGCAGGTCCTATTCATACTCAAGCAATCGGCCATAATGGATATTAAATCAAAACTTGTTCTGCATATGGAATTTAATAATTAACATGCATATTCATAGCAAGGGTTACATAACACTTATCCATTTGCCGTCGCCGTATGCCTTTGTTAAGGAGGAATGGAGGCTCCTTCCCTAAGTTAACAGTCCTCAGTTTTGCATCCCAACTCCTTTTTACATTTCATATTCACACATGTCTCACCGACATAATTTATACCATCTCACTCATGTTACTACCGAACATGCAGTGCGGATGAGACATTTCAAAATGTCTAATGGCGTTTCACCCGAAACCCATTTTCAAGGGAAAACCTTCCCATGACATTTGGCTCTTACAGGTCATCACACATGATCTTCCTGCAGTGTGTATCCTTGACACATTCATCAAATAGCCAAAAAGTCAATCATTACCTGATACTACAATCCAAATTGATCGTTCCATAACCAAGCAATGACATTAGCAATCAAATTCATTAGGAATTTGCAATTCTATCTACTACAGAAATTGACTTGTTCAATTGTGGGTTTCTTGTAAGCAGCACTACTATTCCCATTACAATTGTATGCTTACTATCGTAACATGAATACCCACTTACCATGCATCCCTCCTGACACAATCTTACACAAGCCAACAATCATTAGTAGTCGTCAGCAATTCCTTAAATTTGAAATTCACAATTCAAATTTAACAACCAACTAATTTCACAACCGTGAGACTCTTCTCATAAAGTTTGGCTCTTTTACATGGTAGATTCTAGCATTGGTCAGGGTCTTACCTCTTACTTCCATGCTCAAAATAATCTACCTGAAACATGAGCTGCAAACATCCAACACAATCTCATGCAAGCCAACAGTGGCTAGTATTTGTCAGTAATTTCTTAAATTTGAAATTCACAATTCGAATTTTAACAACCTATTATGCATATCATAGGGTAGATTCTGGCATTGGTCAGGGTCTTACCTCTCACTGCCATGCCTGAAATAATCTACCTGAAACATGAGCTTCAACATCCAAACACAAGCTTATACAAGCCAGTAGTGACTAGTAGTTGTCAGCAATTCCTTAAATTTGAAATTCACAATTCAAATTTAATAAGCTCTTTCACATGGTAGATTCTGGCATTGGTCAGGGTCTTACCTCTCACTGCCATGCCTGAAATAATCTACCTGAAACATGAGCTTCAATCAACCAAACACTTGGTAAGTGATGCATATAACCTTTTCATTGCTACAACCATCACTGAAGCATTTTCAGAATTTATAAAATTCAAATACTTTCAGCGGTTAGTCACATCAACATTACCAAAACTCATTTACTTCATGCAATCATCATCATACTAACATTGCAAGGTATAGTCATATCATTCCTGCAATTAAATGAAATGTTTAGATACTCCTTACTTCATAGGCGTATCATTCATACCACCTTGCTCTTCCACAGAGCATTTCTGGCGGCCAATTGATCATGACTATCCTGCATTCATAACAGCCTTTGAAATGGCTCCTGAATTGTCATCAATTAATCATCTCATTCATTAGTTATTCATAATATCACATGCATTTATCTCAATGCATTCACGCAATGCATCACAACATTTGCACCGGTACTTATGCGATCAGTCACTCACATCCTTCATGTGCATACATTCAATGCATAACTACAAGATTCATAAAATCTTTTTAATGCATATCCATTCAATGCTACCTTGCATTGATTTAGGAATACTATGCACTCAACCTACCAGGCATAGCCTAACCATGTCCTCTTTATATAGGATGCATTACTATAATCAATGTCATCAACATATATAGACATGATAACTTTCTACATTCCAATATTCACATGGTATGAGGTCTCTTACCTTTACCACTCCTTGGAATTTGTCATAAGCAAACTCTTACCTGCATGGGTCTTACTTACACCCTTGACATGACCAATTTGGTTGGTCCTTTGCAGGAGATTATAGCATTTGCTCACCAACTTTTGCTATGGACTTGTTGCCTTATCCCTTTCTCCATGGGGTTGCTAGTCACATTCATCAGCTTCAGCAACATATTCATCCGTGTCCATGTCATCGTTGGTTTTCCCACTAATGCCAACATCAAAGCAATGGTTATCATTAGTGGTTCATTATAATATATGTAATTTCCAATATTCTTACCAACATGCAATATCCTATGCATGCAATACATATCCTCATGCATTTCATGCGTAAACTTAGGAAATGTAGTTATAATCAGCAAGATAGAGTTTTAAGAAAAAATTCCCTTTCAAATCCCTCATCCTGGCATGGAACTCCTTGTCCACACAACAGTTGGTTGACTTCACAGTCCTTGCTATTTCTGGCATGCAAATGTCCAGATTTGTCCATTTGATAACAGCGGCCATCATTAGCACTTTGCTGCTCCATGCTCAGATTCTGGTCACTTATCCTTGTTTCCTACCGGATAAGCTTTCCAACACCTATCCACATGCTTCATTCCGACCCCGGATGTGAAAACCACACCACTTCTAAGAATGAAGACTTTCACCAAGTCTCAGGCAAAACACACAACTGTATTTTGGTCCAGAATGCTAACTTCAGCCACCTCATTTCCGATGCACCACTCATCTTTTATGAATTTTGGGTTTAACTAATTGCCCAAAACATAGAATTTTCTTTTCACATGAACGACTGTCTCAGGGGACGACGGGGGTCAAGGGGGCTTGCCCCCTTGTGGCTTCGGGTTGAGGGCAGCGCCCTCGTTTTTGTTTTGTTTTGTTTTGTTTTGTAAATCATTGGTTTTTGCACAATCTGGCACATTAGATCGCTACCACTTATCTCCTTTTCAGCCCTGAAAATTCACTGAAAAACAGTTGCCAATCCCACTGTAAAGCAGTCAAAATCTGCTGGAAAAATCCCACGGAAAACTCAAATTTTTCCCTGTACAGAATAGGCCCTTGGAACTAGTATTTCTTCCGCAACCGCGGCTCTCGGAACCATTTTTTCTTCCGCAATGGCGGCTCTCAGAACCATTTTTTCTTCCGATTGGTGGCCCAATCTACTAATTCATAACATGATCGGCATTGGCGGTCTTTCTTGTCGGAATACTTAGTGCTTTTGCCTCCGCAACGGCGGCACATGAACCACTTTCTCTTCCGACGGCTAATCGTTACTTAGAAAAATTTTGAACTTTCTTTCACGGCGGCGACATCCTTTTCACATCGGAATATTAGTGACTTTGGCTTCCGCAACGGCGGCACACCAAACACTAACTTCTTCCGATCGGCGGCTGTCTACTTAGAACAATTTCAACTTTTCTGCGACATCGGCTGTCTTTCTTGTCAGAAGACTTAGTGCTTTTTTCTTCCGCAACGGTGGGTGCACGAGCACTTTCTTCCTCTAGCAGTCAATGATTTCGAGCCCTTAACCTCCTCGACGGCGTTGGCGATCGGAGGACTTTTCCGTTGGGTGCGTAGTTGTTTTTCCATCTGTAACAGTGGAAGTTCACTTCATTAACTCTTCCGCAACGGCGGAATTTAACTTCGCCAACTCTTCCGCAACGACAAAATTTCACTTCGCCAATTGTTCCGATTGGGGAACACTTAGACAAATTTTCAAAATTTTGTCTTTCTTCTTTCCGCCAAATATAACACATGTCGACGGTCGGACCACTTTCCCGTCGGACGCTTAGTTGCTTCTTCATCCGCAACGGCGGATGTCGATCCACTAATTCCCTCCGATGGATGCTTAGAAAAATTCCCATGATTTTCCTTTATTGCTCTCCATCGTACGCACTTACGCCTAGCCTTCCACAATGGCAGAATTCCGTTCCACTAATCCTTCCACCACAGCGGAAGTAAATTCTGTTAACTCCTCCGACTGTCTAACACTTAGGCGATTTTCTTGAAATTTCCAATCTGATTTTTGCTGGGAAGGAAGAAGTTTTGCGTCTGTTACTGCACCTTCTTGGCCCATAGAGGCCCATTGTTGCAACCTTGAGCTCTGATACCATACTGTCATGCCCTCGACCCTCCTACCAGCGAAGAGGATGCGACGAACACCACGACCAGTTGGGCAAACAACCCCATGAAAGATAAGAACAGTTATCAATGCTGAAATAAAGGCTTAACAGAATGCATAACAAGAATGCTAAGATGTGTAATCCATCATAACAGGATGCATAATTCATCAATCATACATCGGAAGCAACATGTATACATTTCCAGCATAAAACATGTTCGACATAATTCATTATACAATAGATATAAATTGCAGAGACAAAACAACCAAGATTACTTATCTTTTGGATGGAGAATCCCGCAATCAGCTACGTCGCTGCAACGTTCCACCCAACCATAGGTCAGTGTGCTCATCAATCTCTCAGCAGCGCTTCCACCCCCGAGCCGGGCATGATTCCTCCAGGGATAAGGGTTAAGGCAGGCTTACACATAGCCAGGGGACACAATCAGTCAAACCAACACAACTGGGTTTACCAGGCCTTCCACGAATGGCCAAGCCAGCACAGTCTGAAGACCAACCACTGCATACCATAGCACACCAATCCCTTCACAGCCCTGTGAAGAAGGGAAGGACAACCAGGGATAATCCCAAACCAAACATGAGCACAGCTCAAGTCCACCAGACAACACGAAGTTGTTCTTGGCCCTATCGTGGCCAAAACAACTTAGCACAACACCCAATCCAGGGTATATCAGCAACCCAAATTCCCAATCAAAACGGTGGCAACAATCCACAGCCCATAGTGGATAAGAAACAGAACTCCCAGCATAACCATGGGAAACTCAGGCATAGAGGCGGCAATCAACAGCCAACCACAACGTGGGGAAGACAACAGTCCCACAACGGAAGAAGTGAACACACATGCACAGTCTGAGATGGAAATAGGACGGAATCTTAATAGAACCAAGGAATAGCAACAATTACCACTCACAGCATGGGAAAACAACAATCCCAAAAATGTATCAGCATACCTTACCAACAACGTGGGGAAAAAAACAGCCCCGGTTTACATAGTCGAAGTCACTGGAGAAAGACTACACTCCTTGTGTGAAGGGGAAACTTCCAAAGACCACAACCGTGAGAATGAAGACTAGGCCAACTGCCTGCGCATCCCTGCGTGAGAGTGAACAACTCTCTATGCGTGAGGGTGAATAGCCCACTACTCTGCATGAGCATCAACAGACGTGGCCGTGAAGGTGAACTGACAGGGATGGAGTGGAGTCAATGGAAGGTCGTGGGTGGAGTGGGCATGTGGGAAAGGGACTGACAGCCCTGCCACCCCACTCCCAAGGACAATAACTGCCCCAACCACCAGCAGCCATAACTCCTCAACTACTCCCCAAAACAATAAAGAGGTTGACAAGGGAAGATAGCAAAACAAAACAAGGTGGAAACACATGGATTTTTCCCCCATAAACCAAGGTTTGAAATCCCCCACCCCTTATCCTTTGGAACCATGCCCTTTTCATTCAACATTGCACTGCCGTAGATGGTTGTGGTTTTAGTTTTTAATTTATGTGCGTATTTACATGATGCCGAATTATAATGTGCCGAATGGCACGATAAACCATCGACAACTATCCCCGTTGCCGAAACCCACACACAACCAAATCGATGGTGGGGATTTTGCCTTGAGCTCCTCACCATGATTAATTACATTAAATACATCATGCAAATGGGGTCAAAACTGGGACATTACAATATCTGCGGGATGTTCTTTGTTTTGCTTCTACCCAATCCATCCTTCCTCGTAGATTCTCCAAAATATCCTGGGTTCTATCTAAAAAATATGAGGCTGTACTCACAATCTCTTCTAATATGATGTCTATTTGCTAGAATTTAAATCTTTCTTCTGCTATCTGCAGCTGTATCTGATGAATATTCCTTGTAATTATAAGAGCATGCTTCTTTAAAGGTTCAATATCAAATTTCTACTCAGTAGCTAATTTCAATGAAGCTACAAGTGAACTCTTTTCTTCCTCCAAGGCTGCTATTTGAGTCTCATATAGCTTAGCCTTACCTTCTGCAGTGATCTTCTGCTCCTATAGCTTTGTTACTTTACTTTCTAATATACTCTTCTCTTTGTTTAGTTCTTCAACTGATACCTGAAGGTGATTTTTCTCAGCCTTCAAATTCTGATATTTCAGCTGTAGTTTTCCCAACTTTGCTGAAGTAGCCTGAGAATTACTCTCCATATTTTCTAAAGATACTACCAGAGCATCTTTATCTATCTATAAGGTTTTACATTTTTCCTTTGAAACTTTGACCTCACTGATCATGTCCTCATATTTTCTCTTTAGATTCTGGTTTCACCCCTTTCCTTCTTCAAAGTTTCTTTCAGTTGGTCCACCCTTTTCTGAGACTGCTCGAGGTCAGTCATGATCCATCCACATTGTCTTTAGTGGCTAGGGTTAGACCTACCCCAACCTTTGCTAGTAATTGTGGATATTTATGTGTACCATGAACTACTGTTTTGTCGGTTATCATCATCCCTGGTTTACCCCCATTGTCCATCTTCTTTTCAGTTCTCTAAACGATTCTCTTCTTCTCTTTATCATAAGATATAGCATTAAAATATGGTACCTCATATCCTTCCATAGGAATGAAAGGAATTAAATCCAGTATAAAAATTGGCCCTAAACCTCCTGCTACTGTACTGTTGGAAGGAACAACAGGCTGTAATGGGTTACTATCAGTCTGATCCCATTTTGGTATGTAGGGTCTTGTCCTTCTGGTATCTTCATTCTTAAGCTTTCAGGTGCCTTTTCTATTTGTTGTTTCTCCTTTTGGACACCTTCTAATATGAACCATTCACTGTATGCTTGCTTCTTCCGGATTTAATCTTCTTCTTGTTTTTTCCTTTCTTCTTCAGCTTTCTTGGCTACTTCCTCTACTGCTCACTTCTTTTCTTCCTCTTCTATCCTTAGCCAATTCTTTACTTCCTGTACAAGTCTGTTAGCCTCCTCCTCTCTCTTCTTTGCTTCTTCTTCTTCTTGGCTTTTCTTATTTTCAACAAGCTTTCCTTTACCCCCCACAGTTGTTATTTTCTGTTTGAATCTTTTTATGAGGGCTGTCATGTTCTTAGCATTGCTGAAAATCTCCTCATCTTGGTCCCAAAAATCCATGTATTCAAAATGTACTCCATCCTCCTTACAGTAATTAGCTACTTTTTCGTCTGAGTCATTTCTATGAAATTTCATTTCACCGAAGTGAAATTATTCCAATTCTTGGACAAATTCTACCGCAGTCTTCACCCTTGAAAATTTGTAACTCCCAACGAAGAAAGGCATTGGAGGAAATACTGCCTTTTTTTGTTCAAACAGAAAATTCCCTACTCCATCAATATATAACTATCTAACAACTTCTTTATGGAGTACATAATCAGTAGCATATCTCAGGAGCAAAGAATGGGCTCTCGATCCACCACACATCCTTAAATACAAACCATCCTCTATGAGATAATAGCTTCCAAATTCTTGCATAACCTTGAAGGCTTCTTCTGACATGCAATTGCATTCTTCCAAGAATATCAAAGTGTATAAAGGCATGATGAAATTCTCACATATCTCCTTATAATAGGTGTAGTATTTGTGAGCCAAAAATAACTTGTAAGCAACATATACTAGAGCTCGATCCTTATCCCAATGCATTTTAGTGCAGGGAAAGACTGAGTGCATAGAACGCAGTCTATCAAAATAGAGTTCAGGTAGAATTCAGACTTCTTTTGGGATACTCCTCCCAATGCTGCATTGATGCCGGTTGACAGGCTATTTGACACTATGCATGCCCAGTTAAAAATAGCCCCCTATGTAGCGACATGATAAATAATAGGTATCCATCCAAACTTGAAACTTTTCCCATTAGCTCTCCTGAAGATTCTGTTCAGCATTAAAATGATGAATCCATATAGGGCATAGAGAGTTGATGTCTCATATTCCCCAAAAGGTCTGGTCCTAAAGTTTTTTCTTGGGATCATCGTTTTCTTCACCGTCTCTACCAGTTCCAGACCT
Source organism: Pseudotsuga menziesii (assembly GCA_001517045.1). Lineage (NCBI taxonomy): Eukaryota > Viridiplantae > Streptophyta > Pinopsida > Pinales > Pinaceae > Pseudotsuga > Pseudotsuga menziesii. The sequence continues at coordinate 93,900 of LPNX011204779.1, forward strand.
AACTCCTTTAGCCAACCTTAAGTTAGATAATTTTGTGGTGGTGGTAGATGATATGCCATGGACACATAAGCAGGGCTATATGAAGCATAGCCTTGACTCTCGATATTCGCTAGGATCATCCTTGTCACATCTTCCCTAGGCATAATCCAACCTATTACTTCTGAGCATGGAAACAACTCAGGCCTGGTAGCCACTTTCATCAGGGCGGACCTCTCAATATTCGTATATATGTACATGTCTTCAAAACTAGCATCAGGGACACTTTGGCTTGAAATCATTCTATACACTTCTCCCCACTTGTATTCTGGTTCAACCCCAGTAGTAGCTTTAGTGTCTTCATAAATGAATTCTACCTTGGTTATCACTTCTACTTCAGGGTCTTCTTCAGCCACTTGGGCTTTCTTCTTCTATCTCTTTGGCATGTTGCTGTACTGGAAATCAACCTGTAACAGTCATGCAACATTTTTTTCAGTCTAACTATCTCTAGCAACTAGTATAATGATAAACAAGAAAACATACAGACATTACCCACCTCTTCAACATGCATGCTGGTAAATGTATGCCAAAAACAAAGTGTTTCTGAAGGAGGGAGTTAACAAAGAAAACCTTACAACATTTCGGCCTCCTAAAACTTGATCAAAAATCACTGCTATCTCAGAAACATAGTCTAGAAAACCCTATATGGCACTATAACTTGAGGCAAATCTCATCCTACTACCGAATCTAAAAAAAAAACTCCCAAAACTTAATCAGTTTCATCGAACTTCCTACCGACGTGAAAACTCATCTCCAAAACCCTAAGTCAACTGTAGGACCTCCTGAATCCCACGAGAAAATATGGCTGTAGTGGATACAACTTTCTAACCCTAGGCTGAACATGAAACAATCAAGAATCGGGTGGTGTAGACGACGTAACGCCTGTCTGCACCATGCCCTAAAACCTCGCAAGAGAATTACAGGTGTACTCATAATGCTCAGCCATGGATAGACTAGATGCTCCCACCAAAACGAAGCACTCAAGAAACAGGTTGAGCCCTTAATAAAATAAACTGATCCATAAGAAAACCATAAGAAAGAAAAACCCTAACCTTCCTATGGAAACCTAACCCAATCCACTTAACGGTTCAAACATTAACCAATCCAAGCAAACAAATTATGGGCAGGACCTACCTGGAAATGGCGATGTGAGTGACCCATACGAGACAAAACCTTCCACATGTTCAGAGGAGGACAAAAGAAATCTTGATAGCTGCACACAACCAAATTCTTTGGACAACTTCTATGGGAAAATGACAAGTCACAAACCAACATAGCATGACATATATATAACCTTGACCGGAATGGAGATCTATTGATAGGAAAACAATTTAAAACCATTGATCAGACGTGTAGTCCGGGGAACACCAGCAATACTAGATGTGAACGAAACTACATACCCAGCATCGCACAGAACAAACTTGGAAGTTGGAGACACTATTGAGTACCTATCAGAACCACTTGCTAATAGTCTTCCGTAACGTTGGCAACAAAATGCTCTACCAACTCGGGTATTGTATGAGAAAATAAAATCAAAACCCAACAGGACTAATCCCTTCAGAATCGATGGAGAGACCATGAAATCCTGGGATCAACTCAGGACTAGTCTTCCACAACATCGGATGGGACAAGACTAAAAAATCCAGTTCGTTCTAGTCAACCAACCCGACAATGAGCTTTTTTATAATATCGGATCTCAGAAAATAATAGATGAACGAACATCTGGTTCATCGGATATGCATGACACTAAGAATCCGGAACTTCAGCAAACCAAATCCAAGAGGATAAAAAAAATTATTCTGATGCATCAGTGAATATTTCCAAAAGCTTTCGATAAACCAATCGACAAACTAGATGACTCTACCTCCGCAATGTCGAAAGGCTAGTCAACTACGCTTTCGATATCGAAAGGCTAGTTGACTGATCATCTGATGCAGACATGCAAAAATACTAAGTTTTTTTGGAAAAAATATAAGCCCAGATCAAATCTTGGCCAAAATAAAACATTCCTAGGCCAGTTTGAGACTCAAACAAACAAGGGGGGACCCAAAAAACAAAATTTTATAGGGGAAAAGTTGCAGCTACAACAATTGGCGACTACGTGGTGAACACAAATATCTTAACAACTTTTTCTTTGATAAAATAGACTGTTTTGATGGTACCACGTTACTAGATTTCTTCAAGATATCTAGATTCCTTAATGCAATATTTATGCTGTTTTACCATTGATAATAGTCCAAGTTTTTAAGAAGGGGAACCAAGATTGAAAAGTCTAGATAACTCTTTTGAGGCCAAGAATATGAGTTTTATTTTACCTCTGCCTTGGAGTGGCTTCCAACTTAGACACCACAGGATCATAACATATGGTAAACAAGTATATCCATTTGTTCCTCATTCCCATGCCAATTTTCACTTTTTATGCTATGCTTCTGGACTTTTGTCCTTTCTGAGTCCTCCCGATTGCTTTCTTTCTAAATTTTAATTCAGGCTCCTCTATCCATAGTGTCCTTTTGTGTGAGGTATATTTAATTTCAAATCACGGATGAAGAATAACTTTAGCAATCTCATTCATACTGATGTGGTTCAGCACGTGTTTTTGATACATATTGCTTTTAGGAGATTTTGACTCTCGTTATCCTTTTGGCTTTCAATTCATGGCATGGGATTATTTAAATATAATACATCGTTTACTTTTCTTCCTTTCCATGGGTCTTTTGCTGTTACGGCCTAGGAAATATTTTAATGTGAGATCAATGGAGCCTCAAAATAGTACTCTGGCCTTTTCAATCCTTAGTTATTTCACAAGGATTAAGCAGGACTTCAATGTGTTCATAACCATTTAGAAAATCTGCTAATCTTGAAGAAAGTTTTTCAACATTATGTGAGTCAATAGTAGGTAGTCTTGTAGTAAATTTTTTTTAGTTAATCCAGAACTCTGATGAAATCCATACAACCAAAAGTCATGCTGGTTTATTGAAACATAACCAAACAAACTTTACAGTCAATCAAACTCTAAGAAAGTAAAAGAAAGCAACTAAAACCTGGACTAAAATAAGCAACAAATCAAATCATTTATTTATGTACAAGAAAACAAAACAAAAGCGATCAAGAAAAATAAGGCTTGAGAACTAAACCATTCACTGGTAAGTTCTCCTCCCACCCCTGTAAGTCTTGCAACTTGTAAGTCGAGGGGCCTAGATTTGCTACAATTTGAAAAGGACCTACCCATAACTGCTGAAACTTAGTGTGCTTTCCCTTCTCATCATGCGGGTGATCCCACTTAAGAACCAGATCTCCTACTTCGAACTCTTTTTTCCCAGCTTTGTGTTTGTCAAACCAACGCTTCACCATTTCTGGTTGATGCTTAAACCTTTCCCAGGATTTGGACCTAGACTCTTCTGGCTTCAACAAATTGTAGATTCGGATTTGTAGAATTTCATTATCAGTACCCCTAGACTCTTGGGCTATTGTGGAAGATAGAAATAGAATATTAGGAGGGAGGAAAACTTATTTTCCATAAACAAGAGTGTATGGTGACACACCTAAGGAATTCTTGGGTGTGACTCTATCAGCCCAAAGAGCATTAGGTAAAGTTAAATTCCAACTCTGATTTTCTATCACTATTTTCTTTAAAATTCTAATCAGATTTTTGTTTGTAGATTCTGCCAAACCATTTCCTTGTGGGTAATAATTTGCAGAATAGTGCAGCTTAATCCCTCTTTCCTTGGCAAATGCAGTTAATCTAATAGAAGAAAAATAAGAAGCATTGTAAAAAACCATGGAAATTGGAACGCCAAACCTGGTCATAATATGGTTCTACAAGAAATCCATAACTACATATTCATTTAATTTTCGTAGCGGTATGGCCTCTACTCATCTGGTGAAATTATTAGTTGCTGTCAGAATATACTTGTGCTGCAAGGAGGACTTTGGGTTTATTTCTCTGATAATGTTGATTCCCCATTGTTCTAACGGTTCTGAGATAATTATTGGTTTCAATGGTCCTACTACTTTAGCTTGTATTCCACCGCTTCTTTGGCATGTATCACACTTTATAGCATGGGCATGAGCATCTCTAAACAACGTCGACCAATAATATCCATCTTTGAGAATCTTATGTGCTGTTGTGTCTCCATAAAAGTGACCTCCACCTGGTCCATCATGTAATTCTGCTATGACCTTCTTTGCATCTTCTTGTTCCAAGCATCTAAGAAAAACTCCATTGAAATTCTTTCTGAACAGTACTCCATCAATGATCTGATATAATGCTGATTTTAGAAGTAATGCTCTTTTTTTCTTGGGACTCTAATGCTCCGACAAATACCCTTCTTTGAGATGATGGACTAGATCCCGATACCAGGAGTCTGGAGCTGTGAATAGAGGACATACATCCACCTTGTGTAGTTCAACTTCATTATCCTAGCTGCTATCTTCATTATTTTGACCTTCAGTCATTAGTTTACAAAGTCCTTGTCCCTTAACTATGGTTGTTGGTTTGAATTCAAGATCATATTCTTGTAAAGCAGTCACCCAGTTACCTCTTCTCTCTCCCAATTATTTCTGTACAAAAAGGGATCAAACTCCTGGGTGTGGGACTATTACTTTGGTGTGATTCTTAAGTATGTATGGCCTGAATTTCTTTACCACCTTAAAAACTACATAAGCTTGTTTATCAACTGCTGGATAATTCAATTCATCCCCTTGCAGATCAGTGCTCATAAATGATATGGGGTACTCATCTCCTCCATCTTCTTTCTGTGTAAGCATAGCTGCTAATGAATCATCAAAATCAAAAGTGTACAGAATAAAATCCCTTTCAAAATTTGGACTTTTGAGTGATGGTGCATCAACAACAAATGTTTTATCTTTCTGAATGATTTCTTCTCCAAATCAGTCCATTTGAGCTGCACACTATGTTTAACCATTTGCTGCAAAGGTTTGACAATTTGAGCAAAGTCTGGTACAAACCTTCACACAAAGTTAATTGTCCCCATAAAATATTGCGTACTTTTTTTATTATGAGGTAAAGGGATCTGTTCTATGGCTCTAATCCTCTCCGGGTCTATGGAGATCCATTTTTTAGAAATGACATGACCTAGTAGCTTTCCTTCTGTGACTGTAAACACAAATTTCTTGGGATTTAATGAAATGCCATATTTCCGGCAACGCTCGAAAATTTGTTTCAAATGAAATGCATGTTCTTCCCTCTTTTTTGAAAATATTGTAACATCATCTCAATAAACCACAACACTACGACCAATCAGACCGTGGAAATATATATCCATAGCCATCTGGAACGTAGCTCCAACATTGATAAGTCCAAAGGGAATCCTCCTATACGCAAAAGTTCCCCACTTGGTTCTGAAAGTTGTTTTGAGCTTGTCCTCTTCTGCTACTAATACTTGGTTGTAACCGAAGAATCCATCTAGTAGAAATAACAGTTTGAAACCTGAGACCATCTATAGTATTTGTTCCATGGGTGGGACATAATAATCATCTTTATTTGATGCATGATTAAGATTTTTGAAATCTACGCAAAGTCTGATTTCACCATAATTTTTCCGCACCGGTACCAAATTAGAGACCCATTCTAAATTTCTGACTTTAAATATGATTTTAGCATCTATAATTTTTTTCACTTCGCTTTGAATTAGTTGTTCAAGCTTTGGATGCATTTTTCTCAGAGGATGCTGATAAGGCTTGACTCCAACCTTGATCGGAATCACATGTTGTATAATTTTAGTGTCATACGTCTTTAGGTCTTCGTAAGTCCAAGTAAATACATCTTTATACTATCTGAACAAGTTGATGAACTTACTCTTTTAGTCGGTTGAACAACACTTCCCCAAATTTACGTATTTGGGTTCAGCTTCAGTCCCTAAATTTATTAGCTCAAATTGTAAATACGATCTATGAGTCTCGACATTCGCTAGCTTTTTGAACTTGTTATCTAAATCAAACATTTGTTCCTAGGTACTAACTCCTTTTGGAATGAATTTTCCAAATTTTAATTTCACTTGATGTTCTTCATCATCTATTATTGCTCCTTTTAAAGTATCATCATTCATAAAAAACTCCAAGATTTGCTGGTCATTGTAAAAAATCCTCAGATTTGTGATGTTATCTGGAACAGAAGGCCTAAAAAGTAATTCAATAGAGCATCTATTATTTGAAGGTACTAATCTTGCAGCTGAGGTAGCTAGTAAGTCAGCTCCTGCATTCTTTAATATAGGAATTGACACAATATTGAATGCATGAAAATTTATTAGTAAATCCCAAAATTCATTTTGGTAAGCTTTCAAATGTGGTGAAATGCAGTGTATTTTGTTTCGAATTTTCTTAACAATGATTTCAGAATCTCCATATACTTTCGAATTTTTTACTTTCAATTCTATTGCTTTTTTAAGTCCCTGAACTAATGCTTTGTATTCGGCTGTGTTATTTGTGCATTCGAATTCTAACCTACATGAAAGAAAATGTTTATTTTTTTCTGGATCGATTAGGACACAGCCAGCCCCTGATCCTTCCAATGTTTTAGAACCATCGAAATAAATAACCCAAAACTTTTCTACTTCTACTGAATTTGAATTATGAACTACATATGAAACTAAATCTACTATGTTACAGTCGATCTCATCAGCCCATGAAAATCGAAGGAGATCAGGCTGGATATTAAGTATACTACTAGCTTTTTCAGCTTGGTAATTTCCTGGTTCCAGTTAAATGAAATAGTTTCCCAACATAGAGTTTATTGGTTCATTTTTCCCTTCTAACTGAGTCACATTATATTTCATTTGAGGCTCCCTTAACACTTTTATCTGATTTTGACATCCTTTAAAAGGAAACCAAAAATGTGACCAATCTGATGGAAAATATCCTTCTAACCTTGCTGACCAGTCTCGACTCAAAACCAAACCATAAGCATCTGGGATGTTTGATACTACAATGTCAATGTACTGACATACCCTCTTATTTGCGGATAAACGAATCAGAACATCCTCCATTTCTTCTATTACATTTACTGCTGTTCTGTCTAATTGAAGAACTTGTCCAGTGGTTGGTTTAGGTTGACCATTGATTTGCTTGCAGAATGAAAGTGGCATAACATTCAATGATGCTCCTGAGTCCACTAAATAGTTATGCACATTATAGTTGAAAATTTCAAAGGTTAGGAGAAATGCTGGAGTTTTATACTTAGATTTCCCTCCTAAACTCGCCTCACCAATCTCTTCCTCTAGTTGGTTTTCAATGGGAGGCTCATCCTCTGGTGTCTCAAGTGATTTTAAAAGCTTCTCCTTTTGCTGAGTTAAATTGCACATTTTAAACAATGATATATTTTCTTTAGCCTTTTTAATGTCTTCCACAACATCATATACCATCTCATGTTCCTTGAGATTATTCTTAACATTGTCAGTTTTACTTTCAGTAGGCTGTATAGGTGTATTGAATTTCTTAGGATCCTGACTTGAAATGACAAATTCAAGTATTTTAATAGTTGAAGTGTTGTTCTTTATCTTCTTCATGTTTTCTTGAATTTTATTAATCTTTGGAAGTATTGAATTATCTTCTTTTAACGGATTCTGACTTCTTGTTGTTACATTAGTTTCTGGTGTTTCTTCTTTGTTAGGGAGGTCTTCATATTCCATGTTAAACATAGAAACACAGTCCCATAAACCAAGGTATCTTCCTCTTGTGTTTCTGTAGGTTCATGATCTTTCCCTTTCTCCTCCTTAGTTTCTATCAGCTTGAAATCCAATAATTGGTTCATGACTAATGTCATAGAATTAATCCATTATGGACAATTCTTCTCAGAATGAGGTTGTTGATGGAAAGTGCAAAAATTATCCATTCCTACATCAGTCAAATTCATTGCTGAAGGGCTGTGTGGAGGAGGTTTAGGTTGACTATTGTCTTCTCTTCTTTTATAATAAGGCTTATATTGTTTGTGAACATCCTTTTCCTTTTCTAAATCAATCACCCGGTTTGATAACTTCTGCATCATCTTTATCATCCCATCTAAATCCCGTACTCGTTCATCCTTAGGTTTAGTTAATACTAATGGCTTTTTGTTTCCATAATTTCTTTCATCTGACTGTGTAGGATAGTGTTCTATACTCTCCATTTCTGCCTCTACCTTCTCAACTTCCTCATAGGTTTCTACCAAGGTGGGTCTAACCGATCTGTTGGAAAACATGGCTAGATCAGGACTGAGAGCTGAGGTATAGTACTCAATCAGGGCATGCTTAGGTGGTTTGTCAGCTGCACTAAAGTTGTTTAAGTAACTAGCAAATATTTGAGTGAAGTTATGTACTTTTTCTTTCTTTTTCTTCTTTAGAGTAATTAAACCTTTCATTAAAGCTACATGATTTTTCTGGATTCTATATTTGCTTTTGAATAGTCTCACAAAAATATTCCAATTCATGATCGAATTTGTGGGTAAGGAAAAATACCATGAAGCTACTTTTCCTTTCAGGGTATGAGGAAACAATCTGCATACTACATCTTCATGTTCTACTGCTCGTATCCCTTCTAAAGCCAAATAGAAACTCTGGAAATGATAATCTATTAGAATTCCTTCAATTGGTTCAAACTTGGGTAACATCTTGTCAAAATTTTGAGGCAAATCATGCAATGGAGGTGCCAGGTTTAAAGGAGATATAGCTCTCCACGCAGGTTGTGGAGGTGGCTAATTTTCATTCACATTTGCCATGATTCTTAGTGGAGTATGTGGTGGGGATTGAACAAGAGTCTGAAAAGGTGAATAGTGAGAATAATCTGGCCCTAATTGATCCAAAGGTTGGTCAACTTATTGTAAGGCTCTTTCTACCAATTCTTCAAGATCTTCTACCAACACTGAGTCTTCCAATCGAGGACAGCCCTTCTTCTGATACTCTCTTCTAGGTAGGACATAGACAATAGGTAATACTCCAATATTTTTCACATATGCCCTGGTAATTATCCTTAAATCATCAATCACTTCGTTATCAACACGATAAAGGTACCCATTTCCCTTCTCTTTAGGAGTGGGTTTGTGAAGCAAACTGTTTTTAGAACTGTCACAGGTGGAGTAATTTCGAGAAAGCGGGCTTCCTCAGCCAGCCATGCACTGGTGGCCCTCCTTCTAGCGCAAAAAATGTTCAGGCCTAAAAATCCTAGGTAACAATAGTAGGGATTCTCCCCAATAAATGTTCCCAACTAGCTCGTTATTACTTGGTATGGGGAATCCATTTGGTTTACGGTCCGACTACCGTAGGTCAAGTAACGGTTGACAATTTCTACCGGTTATGGCCCGGTATACCGTTTATGTGTATTTTTTGTTTTTTTATCTTTATGTATGATGTGTAGGTGCCTAAATAAATGTAGGGGATAGAGATAACGAGGAGGGTCACAACGTGATGCATAGGTTCGTACCTCTCGTATTACCTCTTTTGCTTCTAAATCACAAATAAAGAAAAAGTAACTATAACTAATTAATCTATCCCTAGGGAGCAATACTAAAATTAATGATGAGTAATATATTGTATAACCTGTATTAAGAAAATTACAGATAGCTGTTAACCTTTCTGAACATAGAATATCAATAGAGAGATGTACAAAGAGATAACTCATTGTTAATTAAAACATTCATTACTCAACTATGATTGTGGAAATTTCACAGAAATAAACCAAAGCACATTCACAACATGAAAGAATTCATAAGTTAGAACGATCTCACAGCTCATGGAAATAAGTTGAAACAGAAACAGTTCACAACCAACTAGCCCATGGCAAACATTTGAAACTCCACAGTGCTTTCTCCAGCCGAAAATTAAATATCTTTATTATAAGATGAATCAGTTCTCCTTACAATAATCTTGCCCAAAGATGGTCTGAAAAAGGGCCATACTACCTAAAACTTTCCTATATTTATACAAAAAGAAAAAACTCTTAGGCTGCCCCTTGCTGCCTTTTGGGCTTCCAACCTTTCTTTATCAAAAATTTGTCTTGTATCTTGTGCACAAAAATAAATATAATATATTACATTATTTATCAATATTCCAAAATGTCCCACTGAGAGGGCCCAACTTGTTCATTCATGAACTTTCTCCATATATTTGCCTTTGCTGCTATATTCTCAAAACCAAAAGGTTCGAGAAATATGATAGTGATCTTGTGCTGAGTAGCCGGGGTTTTTATACCCGGTATCCTGGAAGGAATCAAGTGCAGTTGGTCTTCTAACAAGTTAATGCTCACATCTACATTTGCTACTTCAGTCTTTAGTATCCTTTCATCCAACTCCTTGAATCATTCGATGGATTGTTCATCTTCACCACGTTTGTACTGTAAATGTTTCAAAAACACTTCATGTTCTGGTAGTGCTTCCAATCTCTTCACAGCAGAGGTCTGACACCGATTATAGGTTAGGAGAATTCTCCTACAAAATTCAGCACAGGCACCCTATGTTCTCGTCACTGCCTTCTTTAATTATTCTGCTGCTTTACTGGCGAACTCAATCAGCTCGTACTCTTGCTTTATTGTCTCCTGATCTTTGACAAGTATATATGTGGGATGTTCTTTGTTTGCTTCTACCCAAGCCATCCTTCCCCGTAGAGTCTCCAAAATATCTTGGGTTCTATCTAAAAAATATGAGGCTGTACTCACAATCTCTTCTAATCTGATGTCTATTTGCTAGACTTTAAGTCTTTCTTCCACTATCTGCAGATGTATCTGATGAATCTTCCTTCTAAGTATAAGAGCATGCTTCTTTAAAGGTTCAATATCAACCTTCTTCTTAGTAGCTAATTTCAATGAAGCTGCAAGTGAACTCTTTTCTTCCTCCAAGGCTGCTATTTGAGTCTCATATAGCTTAGCCTTAACTTTTACGGTGATCTTCTTCTCCTCTAGCTGTGTTACTTTACTTTCTAATCTAATCTTCTCTTTGTTTAGTTCTTCAACTGATACCTTAAGGTGATTTTTCTCAGCCTCCAAATTCTGATATTTCAGCTGTAGTTTTCCCAACTTTGCTGAAGTAGCCTGAGAATTCCTCTCCATATTTTCTGCAGATACTACCAGAGCATCTTTATCTGCCTGCAAGGTTTGACATTCTTCCTTTGAAACTTTGACTTCACTGATCATGTCCTCATATTTTCTCTTTAGATTTTGGCTTTCACCCCTTTCCTTCTTCAAAGTTTCTTTCAACTGGGCCACCCTTTTCTGAGACTGCTCGAGGTCAATCATGATCCTATCCACATTGTATTTAGTGGCTAGGGTTAGAGATACCCCATACCTTGCTAGTAATCATGGATCTTTATGTGTACTGTGAACTACTATTTTGTTGGTTACCATCATCCCTGGTTTACCCCCAGTGTCCACCTTCTTTTTAGTTCTCTTAACGATTCTCTTCTTCTCTTTATCATAAAATATAATATTAAAATCTGGTACCTCCTCTCCTTCTATAGGCATGAAAGGAATTAAATCCAGTCGAAAAATTGACCCTGAACCTCCTGCTACTGTACTGCTGGAAGGAACAATAGGATTTAATGGGTTACTATCAGTCTGATCTTGTTCTTGGTTTGTAGGGTCTTGTCCTTCTGGTATCTATGTTCTTGATCTTTCAGGTTCCTTTTCTATTTGCTATTTCTCGTTTTGGACACCTTCTAATCTAAACCCTTCACTGTCTTCCTGCTTCTTTCGGATTTCATCTTCTTCTTGTTTTTTCCTTTCTTCTTCAGCTTTCCCAGCTTCTTCCTCTGCTACTCGCTTCTTTTCTTCCTCTTCTATCCTTAGCCAATTCTCTTCTTCATGTACAAATCTGTTAGCCTCCTCCTCTCTCTTCTTTGCTTCTTCTTTCCTTTTCTTCTTTTCAACAAGCTTTCCTTTACCCCCCACAGTTGTTATTTTTTGTTTGAATCTTTTTCTGAGGGCTGTCATGTTCTTAACATTGTGGAAAATGTCCTCATCTTGGTCCCAAAATTCCATGTATTCAAAATGTACTCCAGCCTCCTTACAGTAATTAGCTACTTTTTCGTCTGAGTAATTTCTATGAAAGTTCATTTCACCAAAGTGAAAGTATTCCAATTACTGGACAAATTCTACCACACTCTTCACCCTTGAAAATTTGTAACTCCCAACGAAGAAAGGCACTGCAGGATATACTTCCTTTTTCTGTTCAAACAAAAAATTCCCTAGTCCATCAATATATAACTGTTTAACAACTTCTTTATGGAGTACATAATCAATAGCATATCTCGGGAGCAAAGAAAGGGCTCTCTATCCACCATACATCCTTAAATACAAACCATCCTCTATGAGATAATAGCTTCCAAATTCTTGCATAACCTTGAAGGCTTCTTCTGACATGCAATTGCATTCTTCCAAGAAGATCAAAGTGTATAAAGGCATGATGAAATGCTCATAGATCTCCTTATAATAGGTGTAGTATTTGTGAGCCCAAAATAACTTGTAAGCAATATATATTGGAGCTTGATCCTTATCCCAATGGCATTTTAGTGCAGGGAAAAATTGAGTGCATAGAACGTAGTCTATAAAAATAGGGCTCATATAGAATTTAGACTTCTTTTGGAATAATCCTCCCAATGGTGCGCTGATGCCGGCTGACAGGCTATTTGACACTATGCTTGCCCAGTTAAAAATAGTCCCCTGTGTAGCAACATGATAAATAATAGGTATCCATCCAAACTTCAAACTTTTCCCATTAGCTGTCCCGAATATTCTGTTCAACATTAAAATGATGAGTCTATATGGGGCACGAAGAGTTGATGTATCATATTCCCCAGAAGGTTTGGTCTTGAAGTTTTTTTCTCGGGATCATCATTTTCTTCACCGTTTCTGCTAGGTCCAAACCTAACTCCTTTAGCCAACCTTCAGTTAGATAAGTCTGTGGTGATGGTAGATGATATGCCATGGACACATAAGCAGGGCTATATGCAGCATAGCCTTGATTCTCGATATTCACTAGAATCATCCTTGTCACATCTGCCCTGGGTAGAATCCAGCCTATTACTTCTGAGCATGTAAACAGCTCAGGCCTAGTAGCCACTTTATTTAGGGATGACCTCTCAATATTCATATCTATGTACATGTCTTTGAAACCAGCATCAGGGACACTTTGGCTTGAATTCATTCTATACACTTCTCCCCACTTTTATTCTGGTTCAACCCCAATAGTAGCTTTAGTGTCTTCATAAATGAATTCTACCTTGGTTATCACTTCTACTTCAGGGTCTTCTTCAACCACTTGGGATTTCTTCCTCTGTCTCTTTGTCATGTTGTTGTACTGGAAATCAACCTGTAACAGTCATGAAACATTTTTTTTAGTCTAACTATCTCTAGCAAATAATATAATGATAAAAAGGAAAACATATAGACATTACCCACGTCTTCGACATGCATGCTGGTAAATTTATGCCAAAAACAAAGTGTTTTTGAAGGAGGGAGCTAACAAAGAAAACCCTACAACATTTCGGCCTCGTAAAACCTGCTCGAAAATCACTGCTATCTCAGAAACATAGTTTGGAAACCCTATATGTAACTTTAACTTGAGGCAAAGCTCATCCTACTGCTGAATCTCAACAAAAAACTCCCAAAACCTAATCAGTTTCATCGAACTTCCTACCGACGTGAAAACTCATCTCCAAAACCCTAAGTCAGCTGTGCGGCCTCCTGAATCCCATGGGAAACTATGGCTGTAGGGGATATAGCTTTCTAACCCTAGGATGAACATGAAACAATCAAGAATAGGGTGCTGCAGATGGCGTAACGCCTATCTGCACCATGCCCTAAAACCTCGCAAGAGAATCGCAAGCATACTCATAATGCTCAGCCGCAGACAGACTAGACACTCCCACCAAAACGAAGCACTCAAGCAATAGGTTGAGCCCTTAATAAAACAAACTCTTCCACATGAAAACCATAAGAAAGAAAAACCATAACCTTCCTACAGAAACCTAACCCAATCCATTTAACGGTTCAAACATTAACCAATCCAAGCAAACAAATTACAGGCAGGACCTACCTGGCAATTGCGATGTGAGTGACCCGAACGAGACAAAACCTTCCACGAGTGCACAGGAGGATGAAACAAATCCTGAAAAGTGTGTGCAACCAAATTCTCCAGATAGCTTCTATGGGAAAATGACAAGTCACAAACCAACACGGCATGACATATATATAACCTTGACCAGGACGGAGATCTATCGGCGGGAAAACACTTTAAAACTATTGATTAGACATGTAGTCTGGGGAACACCTGCAATACCACATGCGAATGGAACTACAGACCCAACATTGCATAGAACAAACTTAGAAGTCGGAGACACTATTGAATACCTATCGGAACCACTTGCTAATAGTCTTCCGTAACGTCAGCAACATAACGATCTACCAACCCGGTTATCGTATGAGAAAATAAAATCAAAACCCGACAGGACTAATCCCTTTGGAATCGGTGGAGAGACCATGAAATCCTCAGATCAACTCAAGACTAGTCTTTTGCAATGTCAGGCAGGACAAAGACTAAAAAATCCAGTTCTTTCTGGTCAACCAACCCGACAGTGAGATTTTTTATAATACCAGATCTCAAAAAATCATAGATGAAGGAACATCTAATTCATCAGATACACATGACACTAAGAAGTTGGAACTTCGGCAAACCAAATCTGAGAGGATAAAAAAACTTATTCCGATGCAGTGACAAAGATTTCTAAAAGCTTCCGATAAACCAATAGACAAACTAGATGACTCTACCTCTGCAACGTCGGATGGCTAGTCAACTATGCTTCCAATATTGAAAGGATAGTTGATTGATCATCCGATGCAGACATGCAAAAGGAATAAGTTTTTTCAAAAAAAATCTAAGCGCAGATCAAATCTTGGCCAAAATAAAACATTCCTAGGCTAGTTTGAGACTCAAACAAACAAGGGGGGACCCATAAAATAAAATTTTATAGGGGAAAAGTTGCAGCTACAACATGAACAAAGGTAACTTGTCTTCATTGCCTACCATTCTTGGCCTCCTTCCTACAGATTCAAATCTACTACTACTATTAAAGTGCTACTGACACGTTGGACACGTTGGTGTAGTACTAGCATTTCTTCCTTATTGTGATGTAGTGCATGAAGATGTGGGTATGTTGCTACTGGGGGTTGATATTACCTCTATCTCGGGCATAGTTTGGTTTTGTTCATCCTCATTGTCATTTTAGGGTCGCTTCGTCTCGTGTGGTCTTCCTTCGTGGTCTTGCATTTCAATCGTAGCAAGACCTTCCCCTGTCCTCTGCCTCTTCTCTTGTCAAAACCTTGCTCCTCCTCTCATAATACCACTTCCTTCCTCGAATTCCCTCATAGTATTGTCATAAATTGCACCCATCTACCCCTTATCCTTCCATTTGTCTCCCTTCTTTCTTCGTGGTATCCATAGCCCCCGCACACTAGAGTTCTACTACTCAAGGGGCATCTTCAGTATGCCCTTTTCGTAGACAAGCATTTTAATTGACAATTGCAAAGATAGTAAGAACCTACCTCTTGGTCTATTGAATAATTCCCTTTCTACTTTGCTATAGGACTTAGTAGTATCAACCTAAAACTTGGTGATATATCCTTCCAAGATACTGTCCAACCAGACTTGAATAACCTGCGATGCTTTGTTGTCAGTTTCCTACAACTCCTAGATCAACTCAGGGGTTCAAGACGTTGGCTCTTTCTCGTTGAAATTTGTCTTGCAATAGGTGAATCGTGCCAACCAATCGTATATTATGATAAATAACTTAGAGAAAAAATACTCGTGTGGACTGTCGTGTATGTATCTTTCCAACCACTTATCTATCATCAATCCAAGGTTCTGATTTTCTGTCTCAGTAATTTCTCGCAGCTTCTAGTTGAACAAATCTTGAATTTTTGGTCTTGTCGGATGCCACATGTCCTTCCGTCAGTCGCAACAAGGTCTAGGCAATGGAACCATTTTTTGAAACAAACCTATCCAACAAAACCCAATCGAGAGGGGTTCCGAATCTGTCGACAACCAAACACCGCGATCTCCCTGAGCACCGACGCAGACAGGTTTTACCCTGTCTAACAACACATGCAGATCGGATGAGGTCTCACCCAAGATGTTCGAGGGAGAGATGATGGAACCAAGTTTCTGCAGAATAGGAGAGGAAAATGTGACATCAACTTTATAGGTTAGCACAACATTAACAAATATGACCATTTACTTAATCATTAACATAATTATTCATCATTGTTCTTCATCATATCACATCATTCAACCATAATTGCAGTAAACATATTGATGCTCAAACATATCTAACATAATAACATCATTTAGAAGTGGGAAGCATCGCATCATAGATCCATGTCCCAGATTCACAGAGCATTCATTATAGGGTTGCATAAAATAATAAAACGGTAAAATGAAAAGACACAGTGATTAAGATCAACTTCTGCGCAAAATTAGCAAAATGATCAACAGATTAATAGATCTCCAACAATAACAAAGATCTCTCCATGTTTCTAATACCTTGATTTCCAAGATCTATTTCCTTTGTAATTCAACAAGTACTTATAGGCTTTCGCCTTTACATTGAAGGTCTACTTGGACAACTTCCTAACTAACTCCTAACTGATTTTACAAAATGATGACCAATATCCACAAAATATGGTCCAAAACAACAAAAAGTGACACAAAATATAAAAGATATTCTGATCTCCATATTGCGCGCTAATATTCCACTTGTGTGGTGTCTTTGATATTGCACAGCATTCGCTATGTTGCACAACTAATGTATCCAAAACCCCTTGCCAAAAATTGGTCCACCTAGGGGGGTTTTGAGGTCCAATATAAGCCTGCCACATGTATGCATCCAATTTGCCTCCAAAGGCTAACAATTTTTTCCTATTGTATAATAATGAAGTTATAGGCATATTGACACACTGGACAATGATAATAAATTCAGTTATTGGCACCATTCTTGTGTTAATTTTTCTCTTTTCACCTTTTTTATGCATAATTTGTGAATTTATTGAGTTTTGAGTATTCCTTTAGCTACTATATCTTGCCGTGAATCATATTTTTACACATATTAATTTGCATGCAGCTTGGTTCTTTTGAAAATTTTATTAGCATTTGATGTTTTTGGAACTATTTACATTTTGTGCAGCAATTTGGTGTCCATAAATAATTAAATATGTAGACTAGAAAATGAAATCATGTTGAACAAAAGCATATTTTAATACAATTGATGATTCTATTAAAGTGTAATACTGGTATTTTGGTTGACACGTGTAATTCTAGAAAATCTATCTATATAGTATGATTTGTTATATGTAACTCGAGCCACATATTTTGTAGTGCACTTGAATAACTTCTGCTTCACATTTTTCTTGATGCCTATTAATATATTTTCCCTAGGTCGTGTCAACAAGTTTTACTTGACAATGTTGATGGGAAACATTGTTAGGTAATCATTCCCCTGATCCACCTTAGGGACACATTTCTCTACTTAACATCAAGTTGTCCTCATAACACGTAGTCTATATGTCATGGACCATTATTGAAACTCATTCATATATTTGTGTATCTTTTCTCATAGATAGAAACCAACTAAGTGGTTGTCCACTATAATTCGAAGATCTGAGTGAGATGGAATTTGATTTTTTTCTTCTAAATGTTACTTCAATTATTGAAACACCCTTACTACATGCTCTTGGCTGGATTTAGACAAGAATGGGATAAAATTAGTATGATTCTAACATATCCATAATATAGATTTATAGTGAATAGAGTTGTGCCTAAGTTGTGCTAATTGTACCATGATAGAGAAACTATTAAGTGATGAATGTGGAAGAGGAGGGATACTGGGTATGTTATCTTGCATCTCATTGCCATCAAAGTCATCCATACCCATGTCCTCTTATTTCTCAGTATCATGAAAACATGCATTACAACCATAGCATACACACTGTGGTTCACTACCACTTCTATTCAATGCGAGATTTATATGCACCTGTACATATAACATGGGAGAAAGAAACCTTGTAGACAAATATTCGCCTTTCACTTCACATTTATAATGATGAGAATTTATTTGAGTTGTGATGCTTGCATGCATCTCAAACTGTATAAGTTCACCTTTCCACAACAATTTGTCAATCATAGGTCTACTAGATTGCTTGAGGGTTTCCTTTTGTATAGTTTCTCCTATGATCACTATTTTTATGTAGAAAAACAATAAATCAACCAGAACAGTTCATCTTAACTCATAGCTTCATGTGATGCATGTTTGAGAAAATGGCAGGCATATGCAGCTAATCTACGTACTTATGAAATTTTGTACCATAGTTTCTCATTCATTGAGTAAGTATTGAATGAAATGTATTTAGTCATAGCTTCTTGTTATGGATATTTGAGATAATGGCTAGTATAGGAAACCAATCAATGTACTTATGAAAATTTGTACCATAGAATAATTAATTAATTAATTTCTTGTCCTTAATAACATCGGCCAAGGATGATAACAACCTTTTTTCCCATGATTTTGAAACATCTACGATGCGAGAAGTGATGACTATAACTACCCGAGGAGAAAAGGAAGGGGTTTAAGGTTCAAAGATGTTTTTGTGTTATTTGAGAACATAAACCATATATCATTTAATATCAATGTGTTTAATGTTGAATTCGATTGCAATTATATCTTAACATGTGGTTGAAAATGTCATATGATTTTGTTAAACTGTTTATCTTTTAATTTTTTTTTGCAATTAATCGAAGGAATTATTCAGATGAGTTTATTTGAATTTCAATGTAATGCATTATATTTCTGTGTTATCAAGATGTTTAGATATAATTATAGCATCCTACTTCATTATGAATTCTGCCAAAAATATATTGTTGTGCTCATGGGTATTGACTACAAATAGTGGGGGTAGAGTGTTTTCACTTGCATGGTTTTAGACTACCATTTGTCTCTTTGCTTGTTCCATTCTCTCTCTATATATTTATATAGTATTTTATAGTATCCTTTTTTCTTTGTCTGGTGGCACATCATACAACCTAGATATTCTCCTCATACCATGATGATAAATATATATGGAACACACATGACAATATACCTTGAGAGAGAAAATATTAAAGTCCTTAGTCTTGTTGGTCCTGTAGGTAGAAGGGGTTGTCTCCCCACCTTTATGGAACAGCTTGGTCTTGTGGGTATGGGGGTTTACTTACCACTTTGTTGTGACCCTTAGTTGACTTATGGTACTTTTTATCCTAGCACCCTTATTGTTTGTGGTACCATGAACTCTTTGATATGATCACCTAACCTTATTGTTTTTATTGTTGTTATTTATATGACCATTTTTACCTTTGGTACCCTATACTAAGTGAACCTATTTTTATTTTATTGGTAACCATCCTAAAAGATGGGGTTGAATAAAGACTCCTCTATAAGTCCTTTCAAGTTATAAAAACAAGTCCTATCCTTCATCATGGATCCATCCAAGAAGATACATCTCAACTCTGATATTTCTGTTTGGCATCAAGGAGTATGTTGCTAAGGTTTTGCTGCTTCATCCCTGAGTTACCAGATCTGAGTTTAAGGGCTTCTTTGTGCTCCCTTCTCTACTGAACCACAAGCTATGAACTTATGCATATGACTCGTGGACTGCGTGGTGTCTCTCTTGCATAGCTGTGACCTTATGCATCTAACCCATGAAATGTGTGGTGTCTCTCATGATGGGCCATGACTTTATGAAGCTGACCTGTGATTGTATTGGGTTGATTCAAGAGCATTTTGATGCTAATAGTATAGGCCATGTTCATTTATGTGGGATTCTCTTGGAATTTTATCTTGGGTGTCATCCCTCAGGGGATGCAAAACCTTATTTGTGACTGTGTAAGGTCTATCCTAATGGGTTGTGACTATGTATGATCTCTCCTAGACGGTCCGTGGTCTATGATGGCCTCCCTTAGCCTTAACGTGGACTATGGTAGCATTTCCTAGCTAGGCCATGGATGATTTGACCTTACCTATCTAGACATGACTTGTTTGGTGTTAATTATGCTAGAGGGAGCCGTGATATTTTAAGGTTGAATAGTTGTGTTTTGGGATAAATATCACTGCTACTATCCAAATGGGATAATTAAAATTGGTGACTGAGATATCTTGCTTACTACTGTATGTATCTAACCTCAACCTAAAACACTATAACCTACTCTTTGTCAAGGTATGTCATTTGTTCCTTCAGTGACTTGTCCTTTCAAGGACAATATTTGGACCTAAAAGCATATGAGTATAATTTTGATCCAAATAGTTCTAGACTAGCTTTATTACCACACTTTGTTAATTGGTTATTAAATTTAATAGTATTTCTATTACTGCTTTATTTCTTGTACATTGCTATTGTTATTTTCATTAGTTATAATATTGTTAATTTTTATTTTTTATACATGGTAATTGGTAAATCATCTCAAGGACCAACTTTACCACAGTGACCATTGGAGTGTTAAAGTTGAAAGAGATGAAAATTATGTTTTGAATTTATTACAACAATATTGTTCTGGATCTAGTTCCGTTTTAGTTTTATTTTAGGAATTAAAGTATACAATTTTTTTTTTTTTAAATATAAAATCCTAACTTAACCCTAAACATTAACATCCCCATACCATATTTCTTTTAATAATTCCTTATATATTCTGTCCATCTTGTCCAATTTATGTAGAATATATTGCTACTTCATGCCCTTTTCCTCCATGTCCTAGGCATTGAAATCTTTGTTATGCCAATATAGCATTATCATATTCATGGATTTTTTCTCCTTGCTTATTGTTACCTCTCGTATTCAGTATCTAGTGCATGAGATCAGGTGGCATCTCCTCAACAGTGGATTGCTGCCTCTTAGCTCTAATTGTATTTTCATTTCTCTCAACCTCCTCTTTTGCTGCAAAGTATTGGTGATAAATCAATTATTTCCATGGATTCCAGTACAGAGGCATATCTTCTAAATACAACTAGTATAGAGCTAGTACATAGGTATGCTTTCCATAAGTTACCAAAAGATAACCACCTATAGCACCAATCTGAAACTTTGTCATGTTATCTTCTTTATATCTAGATCCAATATGAGAACTTTTAGCTCTTTGGTTTTAAACAAGAACCAATATATTTAATTCCTTAAAACAATGGGGCTAAAGAATAAGGAATGATTTGATGTATTTGGTTCTCCACATTATCCTCCACCTCGTTAGA
Source organism: Pseudotsuga menziesii (assembly GCA_001517045.1). Classification (NCBI taxonomy): domain Eukaryota; kingdom Viridiplantae; phylum Streptophyta; class Pinopsida; order Pinales; family Pinaceae; genus Pseudotsuga; species Pseudotsuga menziesii. Next base: position 115,175 of record LPNX011204779.1, read on the forward strand.
AAGGATGGAAGAGGTAGGTTGCATTAACAGAATGTAACCAACTTAGATATAGGTTTCATTAACATAAACAAAAATGTTGCAGGATATGAAGGGTGGTATAATGACTCTATAGGCTATACATAAAAATTCAATATAACCTCAATATCTTTTCTCTTCTTTGTCATCTCTAATTTGATCACTATTTTCTTGGTCAACAGATTGCAAAGGGGACAAAATAATTAATGAAATATATAATGTTAGATTTTTATCATTTAATCAATATGATCTAGGATCTTATCTAAGATAATAACATGCATAGAAATAATCACAAGAGACAAGAGACACAAATATTTTTCCTCGAGGAAACCATAAAGGAGAAAACCCCACAACTTCCTCAGAGAGAGAATGAGCATGAATATCAAAAGTAAAACCCAAAGATACAAAGATGATCTCGGATAGCTGTTCTCTTTCTCACTTGTGCGAGCTACTCCTCTCTCACTCATGCGCTATTGTTGAGTGAGTGTGTGTTTCAAATAGAGAGTCTCACTCTCTATTTATACTTGTTTTCCACTTGACATTTACTCTATAGGGCCGAATTCTCTAGGAGAGTCTAATAACCCTAATAAAACTAAATTATGGGGTTTATTTCCTCGAATTACAATGGAGGGTTAACCTCAATGACTTTACATGAGTTTATTGTATTAATGACTCTCCCAATCGGAGGAAAACCATCTCCATTGGGGTACAATGAAATACAATAAGAAATATACAAGTGAATACATTTCGAAGTTACAAACACATCAACACTCCCTCTTAAATAGGAAGGTATTCTCTTGATAGAATTCATCAGCACAAGTCTTTATCACTGGATCATCATCAAAGCTGGATCATCATCATCACTACCACTACTATCTCGAGCAAATGGTGCTATCTCTCAAATATACTCTTCATAGGAAGTTCTACAGAGCCAACCCTTTTTCATGATGGATGTAGGCCTATCCTCCATGAAGGTCTTCATCTACAGTGCCAGCCCTTTTTCATGTTAGATGTAGGTCTCATCATCTTTAACACTTATATCTAATCATGGGAGGTCTAACTTGCCACCATGTCTGAAAGGCTCTTCACTCGCATCTGACCATGGGCCCAGCCTGCCACCATGTCGGAAAGGCTATACAATTACATCCGACTATGGGAGGCTCAACTTGCCACCATGTCAAAAAGGCTATGCACTTACATCTGACCATGGGAGGCCCAACCTGGCACCATGTTGAAAAGGATTAGCACTTACATCTGACCATGGGAGGACAAACCTGTCACCATGTCAGAAAGGATCTGCACTTACATCTGACCATGGGAGGCCCAGCCTACCACGATGTCAAAAAGGATATGCACTTACATTCGGCCATGTGAGGCCCAACCTGCCACCGTTTCAAAAAGGCTCTGCACTTACATCCAACCATAGGAGGTCCATCCTGCCACAATGTTTGAAAGGATCAACACTTACATCCAACCATGGGAGGCCCATCTTGCCACCTTATCGAAAAGGCTCTAGACTTACATCCAACCATGGGAGGCCCAACCCGCCACCATGTTGAAAAGGATCATGTGTATTTGCGTCTTCCAGACTCATCGATTTCCTTTGGAGGGAACCTCAATATGAAGAACACCAAGCTTCTCTCTGAAGTACTCAAACTTCACTCTGGCTAACAGATTGGTCAACACATCAACTATATTCTTGTCTGTCACAACATACTGGATCTTCACTACTCAACTTTGCACCATATCCTTGATATAGTGATACTTGATATTGATATGATTTGACTTGTCATGGAAGACTTGGTTCTCCAACAACTTCACACAACTCTGGTTGTCACAATATATACAAGTAGAATCCAACTAGAGATCAAACAAATAAGACATTCGATTCCTTAGCCATACTGCCTCATATCTAGGTGAACAAGCTGCGGCATAATATGCTTTAGCTGTGCTCAGTGCCATGGATGACTACTTCCTGCTAAACCAAGAGATCACACCTGATCCCATACTGAAGCAACACCCCAAAGTTCTCTTCCTATCAATGGAACTACCTACCCAATACGAATCCACATAAATCTCCAAGTTAATCTTCTAATTCACCTCATACTTGATCCCATAATCAACTGTACCCTTCAGGTACCTCAGAATATGATTTGTAGCAATCAAGTGAACATGTCACAGAGCCATCAGGAAATGGCTCAATGTGTTCATAGTAAAGCAAATATTTGGTCTCATATTCGTTAGGTACATCAAGGACCCAATCATCTGATGATACATCGTGGCATCAACTGACTATGATGAAGCATCACTCAATAGATTTAGGTTTGATTCCATAGGTGTGGCCATGGCCTTGCAGTCCATCATCCCGAACCTCTTCAGGATCTCCATTGCATACTTCCCTTGTCCAAGGGATATTCCATCCGCATTTTTCCACACCTCCATACCTAGAAAGTAGTGCATCATACCTAATTCCTTCATCTTGAACTCGACAAAAAGCTTCCTCTTCATGTCATCAATCAACCCATCCTCACTTATCAAAACTAGGTCATCTACATAAAATATGAGTATCACTGGGTTCCCTTCCTCAACCTTGAATTAAGTCATAAGTCATCGTATGGCCGATGGACATCATAAGTCATAGTTGGTTTTCCTGGGGTGTGGAGAAGAGAAAGAACCAGCTGAAGTTCGGAACACCGATCTCGAACCAACTGCAAGGACTGAAAAGTACATAACCTCAATAATGGATGAGGAATCATCTGATCATCTAAACGAGGCGGGCATTCCCATGCTCGTATCAGGATATAGCATAGTAATAACAATGAGGTCCAAAATATGGGGACCTTAACATAGACATGTCCTCAAATACTGAATGAGGAAGAGTCTCAATAGATGGACGAGGCGGGCATTCCCATGCTCGTATCAAGATACATAAAAATCACTTGTGAGGTCCAAAATGAAGGACCTGTAGTAGATAATCACTGTGCATATCATGAGGGTCCGGAAGGGACACAAATCTGGAACATACTGCTGAGCTGACCATGTCTGAGCTGAAAAACTGATACACTGGAATGGCAGCAGTGCTACTGATTGTGGTTCTGAAGGAACTGATGCGCTGCTGGATCAGAGTGACAAGGGTCACACTCGTAATGGTACACTGATATGGAACTGAACTTGGTTACTCAAAGAAGCATAGAACTGAATGGCTTCCGAATACAATCGCCAATGCACCCCGGACATCCACGGGAACATATAACTGGTCATTCCAAAGTGACTCACCAATGTGCTAGATTCGGGGGAAATCCGGGGTCTTCGACAAATAATGGAATGGATATAAATCCTGCACGATTCTCAATGATGCGATTAAGGTGCTGAAGTCAAGCATGTGAGAAACAACTATTCGGAGAGGCAATGATGACTCCTCTCAAAATGGTCCGTAGGCACTCACCACAGATGGTGATGGGTCCAAGGCGCAGGGGCCTCTAGGTCTATCCTCTAGAATAGAGGAGTTGTCATCGACAGAGGGAGACCTGCAACTATCAAGGCAATGATGTTTCCTTGACAGGAGCGTGAGGTGCAAAACTGAAAATGTGGTAGTACTGATGGCAAGGTTGGTAAACTGGGGTAAATAATTGGGCAAGTAGAGTGGGTGGACTCAAACTTCCTTTGTTCAGAGTATGATGGCGGGGATGATCGGGCAGCACATGAAACTGATTGGTGGTAAAGGGATCATAGCTGTATGGGATCTGGGAAGTTCACTGGGCTGAGGGAGACTCAAGCTGTGGTAAAATGGTAGGAGATTGCAGAATACTCTGAACAAAGGTGACCTGATCGGAGGTGCTGCCGAGAGGATTGATCATAGTGCCAAGATGCGTGGGGGGACTTCTTCATGGGTTTGTGAACTAGAAGAAGTGTGGATATAAAATGGTACTGTCATGTGGATTTTACGAGCCCATGACAGTTCATGCTCGTGGTTGCTTTCAATTTTAAGGAGTCTGAAAGCAAATAAGAAGACTCTGAAGTAATAGAATGGTACTATCGTGTGGATTTTACGAGCCCAGGACAGTGCATGCTCGTGGTTGCTTTCAATTTTAAGGAGTCTGAAAGCAAATAAGAAGACTCTGAAACGATGGAATGGTACTGTCATGTGGATTTTACGAGCCCATGACAGTTCATGCTTGTGGTTGCTTTCAATTTTAAGGAGTTTGAAAGCAAATAAGAGGACTCTGAATTAATGGCCAGGCAAGGAGGAAGTGTTCGATCAAGGAACATTTATGATGACCAGGACTGAGGGTGGGGGGTGAACACTGGTGGGCATCCTTGCAGGGTGAATGAATGGTGGAAAAATAACTAAACATTTGCAGTATGACAGGAGTGGATGGCTCATGTAAAAGTGTGAAATAATCTGATGACGGCCAATGTGGCGCGCAAATTGATGCGGCAAGGTGTAGGGACGCACTGTTGTATTTGAACCAAGTGAGAGCAAGAAATGATCTCAAGCATCATCACGAGTTTGGAAAAATGAATCCGGTGATATAAAAAGTGTTAAAAATGGAGAGCGGCCCAAGTGGCACGCAAACCGAGGCAACTATTGGTGTCTAAAAAATGGGCAAAAAATGATGTAGTCAAAAAGATGCAACGAGGTGACCATTGGGATGATCTTGTCGTGCTGATTCCAATGGTGGAAACGGTTCGGAAAATGGACTCCGTATGGGTCCAGAATGGTCAAAACAAGAACAAAGTCGACGGACTATAAATAGTAAGTGGGCCCAACATGACACGTCATTTGTACTATTCGAGGTTGATTCGCGATCGGAGTGAAGCAGAGCTGACGTGTGATTTTTGGGACGATCCGACTGGTGGATTCGATATTCGGGAGAGCCAGGTATTCCGTTAAACTTACACCTGTTTTTTTTTTTGGGTTGGGAGGGTTGGTGGGCCCCAGGGGAGGATGTTGTACGATCCACAGGGGTGGACCGCGGGTTTAGTGGTCAAAACCGCGCTCTCCGACCATGAGTTTTGACCAGGACAGCCACGGTCAGAGACCGCGACTGTTCGGCTTGACAGCCGCGGTCTGGACCGCGACTGTCGGGCTTGACAGCCGCGGTCGGGACCGCGGCTGTTGGGCTTGACAGCCGCGGTCTGGACCGCGGCTGTTGGGCTTGACAGCCGCGGTCTGGACCACGACTGTTGGGCTTGACAGCCGTGGTCTGGACTGTGACTGTCGGGCTTGACAGCCGCGGTCTGGACCGTGACTGTCGGGCTTGACAGCCGTGGTCTGAACCGCAACTGTTCGGGTTGACAGCCGCGGTCTGGACCGCGACTGTCGGGCTTGACAGCCGCGGTCTGGACCAGGACTATTCTAGGTTATGGATGGGTGGGCAGGTCTGTTATTTGGACATGAGCCTAATGAGACTTCTTTGTGTGATTTGCAGGATGCCACGGGTGATATGGCAAGAGAGGGAGATGCCAGAGGACCTAGTGACTGCCATCCGAGAGGACCGTCAGGTGCGGTCTATGCTGGGGCTCTTCGGACTGTTGAAGTTCGCTGAGATCCCGATGATACGGTCAGCAGGGTTACTGCTGAACCGCTTGATTGATTTCTGGGAGCCCGGGACACAGGCGTTTCGGGTGCAGGGAGAGAGGGTGGACCTCACCCTGATTGATGTTTATTTCTTGACGGGGTTACCCTGCATGGGGAGGGTAGCAGATACACAGCCGCGGGTCTCCGCGGATCTGGATATAGATGAATTGGCAGTGCGGTTCTGTAGGGCAGACGCGAGGGTGCATAGGAATGCACTCCGGATTCAGGACTTACGGGAGCCAGCGGTACGTGCGATGGCAGCCTGTGTGGTACGGATTTTGGGATCCCAGTCACCTGAGAAGATGTCTGGGGGTCAGATGCAGATTGTAGAGTGAGTACTGGCTAGGACTTACTTTGCGTGGGGCTAGACGTTCCTGACTTGCGTGCAGCGACAGCTAACCGCAGCGAAGGAAGCTGGCAAGGGATTCTGTTTTGGTTCCTTTCTAGTTGCATTCTTCATGGAGAGAGTCCCCACACTGCGGCCGCGGGTGCCGGTCAGAGAGGGAGGCTTGAGGGAGCCTCGAATGATACGGTGGGGAGAGATGACGCGTCGCCGTGGTGGCAGGGACGTTGGGCGATATTTTACTCAGGAGCTGTATATGCAGTGGCTCCAGCTACCAATGGCGCTGGAGGATTATCCCTATAGAGACATGGAATTCACAGGGGATCCAGATGCGCCACGGCCACCAGGACAGGCATGGGGTCCAGATGGTATGTATGATTTAATTGTATTGTCCAGTTTTTATGTTATAGATGATATATGGTTGATATATTGTGACTGACAACTGGGTGTTTGCAGATGTGGGTCCGAGGCCGCTGCCAGATCATGTGCCCCGTAGAGGGGTTGTGGCCATTCCAGCTTTGCCTGGGCGGGGGGCAGGTCATCGCCCAGACCCTGAGGGGACACTGCAGGCCTTACGGGTGCTGTTAGATCGGCTACTAGAGGGAGTGACGGACCGGGGGTGGCGAGACTTAGATCCTGCTGTGATCCGGGATTGCTTGGAGGCACCGCGCGACTTTAGAGCGATTGCGATCCATGTAGCTTTATTGGCGGACCGGGCACGGGCTCAGGGGCCCAGGCGAGATGAGGACTCGCCGGTGGAGGAGTAGGGGGGGGAGTCAGAGGCTACTGACACGGATAGTGATCTAGGGTATGATTCCCATTAGGGAGAGCAGGGGACTCTCCCTGATTTTTGTAGCTACGGCTTGTAGTATATGAGGCTTGATGGATGTATATGCATTTTTTGTATAGCTGAGTACAGGGGTACTCAGGACATGTATAGTCTTGTAACATGTATTTTTTGGATATGTATATATTTATGCACGTGGATGCATTTTTTGTTGTGATATTGGTTTGGTTGTATGCACAAGGATGCGCTTGATGACATTTGATGTGTTTGTATTGCACATGGATGCAAGTAGTCTAGGGTGTTGGGCACGTGGATGCCCCCTGTGTATTTTATGTGATGCAGTATGATGTATGTATGATTAGGCACGTGGATGCCCTATGGATATTTATGGTTTATGTGTATGGATGCAAATGTTGATGTAATGCAGTCTTTTTAGTTTTATATATATATATGTGGATGAGATGCATGATGGAGGTGTTACATGGTATGATTGATATGCCAATCGAGGATATTATTGGCCATTTGATCTGCAACACTATTTTGAGCTCTTGGGACATGTGTGAATGTAATGGATTCAAACTGTCGGCTAAGTTGTTTTGTACGTAGGAATTTTCTAAAGAGGAAAGGATCGTGCACCTGGTAGCAGTTGTTGAGATGGGAGACAAGTAACTGGGAGTCTAAGAACACCTGAAGGTGACGTATGCCCATCTGGAGGGCAGCAGTTAGGAGACCGGTCACAGCATCATACTCTGCCTGGTTATTGGTAGCAGAGCCTATACATGTTCCGTCAAGATGAATCAGTTCGTGGGAAGGGGAATACAAGACCCATGCTGCAGAAGCCAAGTTGGGAGACCAGCGGCTTGCCCCATCAGCATAGCCAATGTAACGAGGTGGAAGATGGTCCATCTGTGGGCATGCAAAGACGATGAATGTGAGATTATGGTAAAAAAAAAGGTAAAAAACAAAAAGGAGAGCGAACTGTACAATGCGGACCAATGAGGTCGCGGCTTCAGTTATGGGAAAAAACGTTTAAGGTACAACCCATTCCGGGGGTTGCGTAAAGGTTGGCCTTCAGAGTTAGCTAACATGTATGCCCCCTTGCCGAGGCAAATCTGCACAATGTAAGGGCCTTGCTACATGGATTCGAATTTTCCTTTGCCTTTTTTGTCGTTGGCTTGGTCATAGGCGAGGACGAGGTCCCCCTCGTGGAAAGTTCGGGGGTGAACATGTTTGTCATAACTGGCTTGGGAGCGGATTTTGGCAGCCTCGATGTTCTGGAGGGTGGCACGATGATCTTCATCAGCTTGATCGAGGGATAACAAACGGTGCTCAAGGGGGGAGGTATCGGGTAGAAGCTCAATGGTGATGTGCAAGGCAGGTATCTGACACTCGATGGGGAGGACAGACTCTACACCGTGAACTAAATGAAAAGGGGTAAAACCGGTGGCGGTTTTGGTGGAGGTACGGTAAGCCCATAAGGTAGGGAATAGCATATGGTGCCAATTGGACTTATGCCGATCAACAGTACATTGGAGTATGGTTTTGAGGATTTTGTTAACAGCTTCGACTTGACCATTCCCTTGAGGGTAGTAAGCCGAGGAAAACTGGTGTTGAAATTTGAGGAAGGTGGATAATTCGCGCCAAACGGAATCTTCAAAGTGTGATCCATGGTCTGAGACTAACTGTTTAGGGACCCCGAATCGAGTGATGACATGGTTGAAAAAGAAACGGGCAGCAGTCTCAGCGGTGCAGTTGAAGGTGGGCATGGCTTCTACCCATTTGGTGAAGTAATCGACGGCGACAATGATGTACTTATGGCTGTTCGTAGATGTGGGTCTAAACTCCATGAAGTCGATGGCCCACTTACAAAAGGGACCAACGGTGATGACTGGGTGTAACGGAGCAGGTGGTGTCCTGGCTTTGGGGGAAAAAAGTTGGCAGTTATGGCAATGCTTGACCGCAGTGATGCAGTCAGTGAAAAGTGTAGGCCAAAAGTATCTGGCGTGGACGACCTTTTGGGTAGTGGCCATCCCTGAGAAATGGCCGCCGTAGGCACCGCTATGACAATCATTAAGGACCTGTTCAGCTTCCTCGTGTGTAAGGCAACGACGAAGAATCGTGTCGATTCCTCGCCGGTAAAGGACATCTCCGATGAGGAGGTAGCGAGAGGCTTGATGACGAATACAATGACGTCCATTACGAGTGATGGTGGGTCGGAACTTTTGTGTGTGCAGGTATAACAAGATATCACCGTACCACGGGTCTTCGGACGAGATGGTGAACAAGTGATTATCGGGTAACTCCTCGGAGATAGGTGGGGCCGGGATGAAGGAGGGGAGATCAGTGATGAGCTAGGCAAGCGCAAGGGCTTTAGTGCTCGTAGGTGTTCGGAATGTGAGGTCATATTCCTGGAGGATAATGACCCATTTAGCCACACGACCTTGCAGGAGACGGCGGTTTAAGAGATATACCATGGGGTTAGAATCGGTGACAACTGTGGTATGACTAAGTAAAATGTAGTGTCTCAATTTTTGGATGGAAACTACCACGGCTAAGGCTAGTCTCTCCTCATATGGGTAACGTAGGGGTGGGCCAGACAAGGTCTGGCTGATGTAGTAAATGACATGCTCTTGGCGTGAGGTGCCTTCTTGAACCAAGACTCCAGACACAGCATTTTCAGATGCCGAGACGTAGAGGATGAAGTCTTTAGAGAAATCCGGAAGGGAGATCAAAGGGGCTTGTGTGAGAGCTTTCTTGAGGTCTTCGAATGCAGCTTCTGCTTGTGCATCCCAGACAAAGGGTACGTGGGTCCGGAGCAGGCGCAAGAAACCGTGGACGGTTGTGGCGTAATCAGGAACGAAGCGTCGAAGAAAATTGGATTTCCCTTGCAGACTTTGGAGTTGTCGGAGCGTTCGAGGAGAAGGAAGGTCTAAGATGGCTTGGACTTTCAGGGGATCAATAGTAATTCCTTTCTGGGAAATGATGAAACCTAATAATCGGCCTGCCGGAATGCAAAAGACACACTTGTGTGGGTTCAAGCGGATATGATATTTGCGACAACGCAGAAAAACTTGTCGAAGGTCATTAAGGTGGTCTGATCTTTTTTGGGAACGAGCTGTAAGGTCATCAAGGTAGACGAGCAGGATATGGACCAAATCATGAAAACAATAGGTCATGGCCCGCTGGAATGTGGCACCAGCATTTTTTAGGCCGAAAGGCATGACGTGATAGGCAAAGGTGCCCCATGGGGTAGTAAAAGCTGTTTTGTACTGGTCTTCCCTTCGGATTTGGATCTGATTGTATCCGGAAAAACCGTCCATGAACGAGAGGACTTCATGCCCCGCACACGCATCAATGAGTTGGTCAATGAATGGCGTGCGGAAATTGTCTTTGGGACAGGCACGGTTTAAGTCTCGGAAGTCAGTGCATACTCGAATGGTGCCTTGTTTCTTGTTGACAGGAACAGGGTTTGAAACCCAGGTGGTATAGGCAATAGGATAAATGAATCCTGCCGTGCGAAGCTTCTCAATCTCTGCTTTGACAGCTAGGAGTTTTGAGGGATGAATAGGATGCTGTTTCTGATGAATGGGGGGTATGTCAGGCCATGTGTCAATGTGGTGCTCTATAATGGCAGGGTCAAGACCAGGCATTTCGGTATAGGACCAGGAAAAGACATCACGGAATTCTTTGAAGAGTGTTTTGTATTCCTCGATCTCCTGCTTAGTGCAAGATGCTCCTAAAGCGATGAGTTCCGGGGTGCCTCCGGGGGCAGCGATATCAATTTTGATGACAGGTGAGATGTTGGCCATGTTACCCTCTTCGAAGGCGTCAGAAGCCGGAATCGGGTCCTTGAACCAGTCAACCTTGGGGGGAAGGAAGTCTTTGGACTCGACTATAAATTGGGTAGCAGTGTTAGAGGAAGATTCATCTGGGAGAAAGTAGGAACGATGGTGCATGTCATCCCAAGGATAATCCATGGCGGTGAGAGCTTTGAGAATTTCCTCATTCGTACGGAATGTTTGGGTCGTTAAATCGATTGACGGGGGTGTAGTGATGGAAGAGATCATATAGATGGTATTAATCTCTTCGGAAGAGGGAGAGTTCGGGGGGTGGATCTCCACAATGGTGGGTGATGGATTTGCAAGATCTAAATGGTTCATCTCAAAAAGAATGGGATTGACCTTTCCGGAAGGGGGAGAGACCGGGAAATGGATTTCCTTAATGGTGAGGCGTGCCATCTCGAGATCCAGATTGTTTATCTCAAAGAGAGTGGTATTAACCTCTTCGGAAGGGGAAGAGACCGGGGAATTGATTTCCTCAATGGTGAGTGGCGCCGTCTCAAGATCTGGATTGTTCATTTCAAAGAGAGCTATTCTGTACTCGGGGAGATCGGGACAGTGATGGGAGTAATGCCCGTAAACATCGCATAACGCACAAGAGTGGTTAGTGCTCAGGGATTTGTCGCGAGGCATAGGGGTTGGATCTAGATGGACAACCGGGATGGTGGGGTCGTCGTCGAGCATTTGCATGTACTCCTTTAATGCTGGTAATTGAGGACATAGGTGAGTCGCATGGCCCAGCTCATCGCATAGCGCGCATTTGGGAGGAGCACGAAACACAGGGGGGTTCTTGACTGTCTTCGCAGGTGGGACAGCAGTGTAAGGTTGGGGGCCTCGGCGCCCGGTGGGTTTGGTAAGAGGAGGGGGAGTTTTTGCGGAGGGCGACGGGGTAGCGACACCGGGAGGTGGTTGATTAGTAGTGATGATGGGTTGCATCAGTTGCAGGATGACATCTGGTGTTGGGGGACGAACGGGAGGCGAAAGATACCAAATGGGTAATCCCAAGGTTAAACTAGGGAGGTTGAGGGTAGCCATGACTGGGGCACTAGCCACTCCTGAGGGAGGGAAGAGGAAAGGAATGGTGTGAATGGGTGTAGCCCCAATGTGACTAGGTACCAAAGGGGCTTTAGGCAATAAAGGTGTTTGATTAGAAAGAGTCCGCGTGATGTGGGACAGGGTGCATAGGTCAGACACTTCAGTGGTAGGAGACGGGGGTGGAATAGATGGGAAGGTTGAGATCATTGGTGCATCTGAGTAAACGCTGGGACCCACTGAAGACACGAATGAGGTGGTGGCATCCGAAATAGGTAGTTCAACCATGGGGAGCACGGGCCCTATAGAAGAAACGATTGTGTTGGTGGCACCTGAGATAGGTTGTTCTACCATGGGGAGGACATTTTCGGGTGCCGCAAGGGCATTGGGATCGTGGTAAGTAAGTTGGTTAACCGTGACCACGCGTCCCTCATGGGGGAACATCATGATACGAAAAACAATAGAAGCGACTGCCCGCATGGCATACATGTAGCTGTGGCCAAGTAACAGGTTATAATCGAGCTGGGCATTGATAACCTCGATGTTGATTAGGACGGTTTTGCCAGCCAGCTGGACAGGGACATTGGTTAATAGGCCTTGTGGTTGAGCTGAACGGCCGTCATAGGCTCGCAACGCAGTAGAGGACTGCTGGAGAGGGGGGGATCCCATTTTCTGCCAGATGGAGATGGGCATGACACATGTAGAGGAACCTTCATCAATAATGCATTGATGGACGACAAAATTCTGAATGGAGACAGAAACTTGGAATGATAAATTGGAAGGTAGGCGGGGTTCGGATTGGTCCAAATCAGATGCCACTAACTGTGAATCATTTGGATTGATAGCTCCAATGGATGAGAGTAAAGTCTTACGCTGCGAAGGGCAGTTTTTCAAGACTTCTAACGCAGACATGGCTGCGGGGGATTGGGATAAATCATCGACAATGTTGTAGTTAGACGCAGCCCGCGCATTGGGGTTGTTGTTGATAAGGCGAAGTGGGAAACAAGCTGTTTTGGGAGCTCCATCTAGTGGAGGTGGAGGTATACGTAATGCTTGATCAGTGGGATGAGCGTTAGCGGGGTTATTGGCAGGAGGGGCTTCCGGGGTGGAGCCATATTGGTTCCGCCGAGTCTGGAGGTTGACCTCATCGGAGGACATCATCAATAGATGGTGGGTACTTGAGTCAAATATGGGTTGATCAGGAGCCGCGTAAGTGATTTGTTGGATGGGCGCAGTAGCTGGAGGTGGAGCCAATGGTTCAGTGTTCACTAAGCCTTGGTTTGGTAAGGGGTTTTGTAGTACCAAAGGTGGCTACTAAGGTTGTGGGGGATTGGGTGGTGCTTGAGGAGCCGCCTGTCCTTGGCGTAGTCTATCAGCAGCCAAAAGTTGTTGAAATTGCTCCATAAGTGGACAAAAATGTGTGTAGTGGCCATAGACCCCGCAAACGGAACAAGGATAGTTCGTTCGCAAATTATGGTTTTTAGCCTGCTTGGGCGGGCGATCAGGGTTTTGGTTGGTAGGGGCCGCGTTATTAGTAGCGGGGGGATTAGGGTGTTGGCCAGCTTGCTCGGTCTGTTGGTTGTTCCCACGATTGCGGCCTCTGCCGCAGTTTTGTTGGCCCTGGTTGCGTTGGTTGTTCTGGTTTAGCGGTGGGTTTTCTTGGGCGTAAACCTGCCCTTGGGTAGTAGGCGGATTCTGAGTTTGCGCAGGTGCGGGAGCGGGCTGCGATTGATAATATGGAGGTGGAGGCTGCACTGGTGCAGCTACGTGAGGGGGTTGTTGATAGTGCTGTGGAGCGGGTTGTGGGTTTGCCACAGGGGCTGGCTGTGGCTGATAATAATGAGGTTGAGCTTGTGGTGGCGCAAGAGTTGGTGCAGCCTGCTGATGATAGTAGGGCTGAGGTGCGATCGAGGGGGCGTAAGCGGGAGTCATATGGCTGAAACACTGAGGTGGACAGGAGGGTCCATGGGAATGGTGTTGATGTGGCATTTGAGCATATGAGTTGGTTGCTCCGGACTGTGATGTAGCCTGCGAAGGTTTAGGACCAGGGGGAGGACAGGCTATGGAAAATGGATGAGGCTACGAAGAGAGACGGCCAATGATGCCGTCGGCAGCATGGGATGCCCCTGGCGCATCGTGCTGGGAGGGATCGCCGTGAGGGGCGTCAGGTATGATGGTATAAAGATAACCCGACTGGGCGTAAATGAGATCGAACTGCTGGGATTTAAGGATAGCCTCTTCCTCCGACTGGGGTCTTTCGGCTGCCACATCCTTGGCAATGAGCAGAAGGAGGGATTTGAGGAACCAATCTAGGAAGATCCGGTCATCTAACTTGATTTTGCATAGGCTACGGCGTCGCCGCCATTCATGAATGTGATCTGTGATATGGGTAGCTGTGTTCTGCCGGCAAGATAGGAGGATCTCCACGCCCGCGTCATAGCGGATAGGTAGCTGGAAGAACTGTAGGAAGGTCGAGGCTAGGGACGTAAAGGTGGCATGGGTTCCATGGGGCAGCTCGATATACCATTTGGCAGCAAATCCAGTGAAAGTGCGTTGTAATAAACAGAGGTGAATGGAGTCGTCTACTATGGAATTTGAGGAACACCATAGATGGAAGGACATGATATGGTTCTGTGGGTCCTCACCTGCCTTACCCTCGAACTTAGGGATGTCAGAGGGGAGCTTGGTAGGCATGGGGGGCCACGCAGGGTCGTGTCGGATGGGGTCGTTGGTTAATATGGCTAGGTCAGGTAGGTTGAGGCTAGCCATGTATGGAAAACTGGACGGAGGGTGTGACACGTAGGTGGGTTGGATCAAGGTGGGGTCCATGCCCCCAAGTGGAGGGGTGATGTGAGGGATGTTGCCCTCAAATGGGGGAACTAAGGTGGTGGAGGTCAGACCTACCCCACCAATGGTGGTATGAGTCACTAATGGAGTGGGGATAGGTATTCCCGTTGCGGGAATCGGTATTGTGAGAGGAACAGTAGAGGGGCCTCCCATGGAGGGCATGCCCATGATAGGTGTGATAACTGGTGTAGTGGTGGATGTGCCACCAATGGTCCCTCCCATGAAGGGAGTGGGATTCATTCCAGCCATGGGGCTAGTAGGGGCGGTGTAAAGGGTGTTCTTGGATTCAGGCTCCGAGTCTGAGGTAAAATAAGGGGCGTCAGAATCTGGTGACGGAGTTCTATTGTGCTGACGAGTGGAGTCAAGTGACAAGGCTCGAGATCTACGATGAGTGGTATCAAGTGATCCGTGCTATGGGGGCTCGCCTCTGAGGCGTCGAGAGTGTCTCGGGGAAGCAATGGTGATAAATGATGTCAAACCTCTGTGGGTTGAGGGAACTACAAATCAGCTCAAAAAACCCTAATGCAACCGAGCGTGCAGAAGGAGAGCTCAAAAAATACGGCGCTCAGGCCAAAAAACTAACTCAAAACATCCACTGTAACAGCGTGCTACAATAGGCGGAGCGTCACCAAAAAATGGTCAGAATACCAACAAGCAATAGGTTTGCTAAAAATAGAAAATGGTGGACTCACTAGACCAAAAGGAGGTAAGGGAGCATGCAAACACCTAACTAGTAGTATTATGACTTAACTAGACATATCCTCTGCAAGGTGATGAAATCCAAGTCAGACAATATGGATAGGAAAGCCAAGTGGCTAAAGTATCCCCCTACTGGGAGGGACACCGGGTAGTCAAATCCTAGAAAAATGGTAGCTAAGATACCCCGTTCATGACACGTCCAGAAAGGTAAATCTGCCGCTTGGTCCTTTAACTGCAATATTCCCTATACAGGGATATTCAGAGAACTGCGAAAGGTAGCCCTTCAGTTACTGAATGGAGTTCGGTATTCCACTCAGACCTCCGGAACCAATCTCACGACTTCAACCCTCCTAAGGGAGAGGCCTTCTGATAATCTGGTTGTGACCGTGTCAAAAAATACTAGGGGATTTTGGTTCCCTAAAGGACAACAACTATGTCTCAAGTGTAAATAACCAAGGGGCGTTATTGGAAGCCTATCCCCTTGATCCTACCTAACTACAAAAATTCTTTTGTGTTCCCCAAGTGGGGTTAGAATGTTGGTTGAGTTAAGTAGTTTTTTAAGTCTCACTTGATTTAGGTGACAGATTGTGTGCTTGTGAGGTTATGAACCCAGAAGAGAAGTGCCGGGGCGACTTCCGAAATAACAATATAATTGAATGAAAAAATTAATACCATGCAAAATTTATCTGAATAAACAATGCTAAAATTTTGTAAATAATTCTGTAAACATGGGACAGAAAGGCTGTAGGGCTGCAGGTGGGACAGATGGCTTTGCTAGTGCAGGAAATATGGTAGCAAAGTGACTGGGTTTCGGTGCGGCAACGAGTGCAAAAATCAAATCGCGGATCGCGGGTATGGGGTGAAATCGCGCGGTCGGACCGCGGGTTTGAAGGCAAAAGTCCCGAGTAGGTCGCAGGTTTTTGGCTAACAGCGGCGGTCGGACCGCGGGTTTGAAGGCAACAGTTGCGATCGGGATGCAGGTTTTTGGCTAACAGCAGCGGTCAGACTGCGGGTTTGAAGGCAACAGTCACGGTCGGGACGCAGGTTTCTAGCTAATAGCGGCGGTCGGACCGCGGGTTTGAAGGCAACAGTCGCGCGCAGATCGTAGGTTTTTGGCTAACAGCTGCGGTCGGACCGCGGGTTTGAAGGCAACAGTCGCGGTCGGGTCGTGTGTAAAGGCTGAAAAGTCGCGGGCGGACCGCGGGTTTGAAGAAAATAGGTGTGGTCGGGTTGTAGATTTCTGGACAGAAGGTGCGGTCGGGTCGTGGATTTCTGGACAGAAGGCGTGGTTGGACCGTGGCAAACAGAGAAAAAACGGCGGTTTACGGCGACCGAAAACGACAGCCGAAAGGACAAAATGGAAAAGAAAATAAAGAAAAAAGTCATCGGAGTCGCCAAAACTGTTGCTAGGGTTTTCTCCCTAGCTTGTACGAATGAGTACCTACTAAGGACAATGGATTCCTTAGTAGCAGTTCAATGATATTTGAATTAAAAGCTATAACTGAAATAAAAACTCAATTTAAACAAGTTAATTAAGCACAACAGTAGAAAGTAAATAACATGAAACAAAAACAGTAAATAGTAAATAATGACCTTTATTGATGTTACCTCCAATGTGGAGGTTGGTGAAGTCCGTTGCACTGGTTCGATGTCGGTGGCTCCGAGCTTCAAGCTGCTTCTTCTCTTTCTCCAATGGTGGAAATGGGCCAAAAGGGGCTCTTACGGTGAAAGTAACTCGATGGTGAGCTAGGGTTTCAAGAGCAATTTTGGCAGAGGCAGGATACTTGTGATTGTGGATATGAAATGAGGGGTCTCCATCACTTATTTATAGTTGGAAACCATGTGGTTTTAGGGTTAGGGTTTGCTAATTAGGGTTTCATCTTTTTAGGGTTTTTTCCTCTTTTTCCTCATTATTATATATATATATATATTTTTATTCCTTTTTGGAGATTTTTGCTTTTTTGGGGGAATGTTGGATATTTTTAGAGGAAAAGAGGGTTTTGTGGCCTTTTGGAGGTATTTTAAGCCTTTTGGAGGCTTTTTGCATGGTTTTATGGGTTTTTGATGGAAATATGGTGGGAAAATGGACAAATGAGCCATGTAATGGGGTAGATGAGGTAGTGAACCCTTTTTGGGTGATAAAAGGAATCTTCTTTACTCTTGGTAAAGCCCAAGCTAGTCAGGAATCTGTTAATCTTTTTGTACCATGTCTTGGGTTCCTGTTTGAAACCGTATAGGGCCTTCTTCAATTTGCACTCATGAGTCTCCCTATCATTTGTCTCAAATCTGAGTGGCTACTCCACATACACTTCCTCTTTCACTACACCATTCAAGAACATGGTCTTGACATCCATCTGGTGTATCATCCATTTCATCACTGCAACCAGAGAAAGTACTGATCTAATGGAAGTGTATCTGGCTATAGGTGTAAAATTTTCTTCGTAATATATCCCTTCCTTCTGGGAGAATCCATGTGCCACAAATCATGATTTATATTTCTCTATGCTACCATCTGCAGCATGCTTGATCTTGTAAATCCACTTGGAAGTCACAACAGACTTCCCTTCTGGTATTGGGACCATATCCCAGACATCATTCTTCATGATCGACCGATACTCCTCAATCATAACATCCTTCCATTATTTCTTTTCTACCGATTCTTTATAGTTGGAAGGTTCTTTATCGATGATGTCACACATTAGGGTTACATAACTAGAGTAGGACCTAGTTCTATTCCTTTCTCTGTGCATTTATTCTGGAGTGCCATATCTCTCTACACCTAGGATAGAATCTCGTATCCATGCTGGTTTCCTCTTGTAAGGATTCTTCTCATGGGGTGGATCTATAGGTTCCTGAGGTTCTTCCATTTCTCAATCTTCTTCTAGAGTGGCTTCATTCATAGTTGTATCTCGGATCCTGAGTACTTTTGTTTCTTCAAGGTATTCAATAGGTCTCTTTCTGGATTTGTTGTTAGCTGAGTCTTCGTCAAATGTTACGTCCCTACTGATGCCAATATTCTTGAATCCTGGGAAATATATTATGTAATCCCTCGAGCTTTCACTATATCCCACAAATATACCCTTCTTTCCTGAAGGATCTAACTTCTTCCTCTTTTCTTTCGAAATGTGTATGTACACCTGGAAACAAAATATTATGAGATGGCTGACTTTTGGTTTCTTTCTAGAGAAGACTTCTTCTAGTGTCTTGTCCGCAAGTATTCTATATGCAGTGCGATTCTGTACATACACAAATGTCCTAGAAGCTTCTGCTCATAGATGCATAGGAATATATTGTTCATGAAGCATTTCCCTTGCTGCTTCCATAATTGTTCTATCTTCCTTTATACAATCCCATTATATTGTGGATTATATGGAGTGCAACTCCCTCTTAATCCTTGATTCTCTGCATAATTCCTTGAATTCATCTGATGTGAATTCTCCACCATTATCTGATCGAAAGGTATTGATTTTATTCTTTGTGTGGTTCTTGATCAAGGATTTTAATTCCTTGAACTTACTGAATACTTCATCCTTTCTTTTCAAGAAATGTATCCATGTATTCCTAGAAAAATCATTAATGAAAGAAACATAATATACATACCCACTTAATGAACTAGATGACATCAGACTGCATACATCGGAGTGAATAATTTCCAGGATTCCTTTTTCCTTGCTCTCTCTACTTGGAAATGTCTTCTTTGTTTTCTTTCCCTTCGCACATCCTTTGTAAACTCCTTCATGCTTTTCCTGGATTTCTGGAATACCTTCAACAACTTTTTTTGCAAGTGGTATTTCCCTATATTGCACATGTGCAAGCCTTCTATGCCAAATTTCACTTGGCTCTGCTAAGTCATGGATAGAAGCTTGTTCTTGTTGTCCCTTTAATTTGTATAAGCCTCCCTCTTGTTCTCCAATCACTAATGCATCATTTATGGTCTTTCCCTTTGGCCACATGAGGACTTGGCCATCTACAAATGCAACCCTCATACCTTTTGCATCCAATGCAGATATGGGGAGAATATTCTTCTTTAGTCTCGGTACAAACAAGACATCATTCATATTCATAGATTTTCCAAAGTATAGCTTATAGGAAGCTTCACCACTTCCTTTTAGAGGGTACTGGTAGTCATTTCCAAGTTTCACTTTGTGGGGTGACTCATGTTCGAATAGTTTCACAAAGGATTCTTTGAATCTTGTCATATGCTTGGAATCCCCACTATCTATGATCCAATCATTGCTTCCATGTGTAACCGTTTCCGTAAGGGAATAAATCAAAACATACCCTTCATCACTTGAAGAATATTCACTTTCTTCTTTGACTCTCTTCCTAGAAGGTTCATCATCCTTTGTAGTGTGAGCATGATGTATTCTTTTGTTGTCCTTCTTCTTGTGAGATCCACCTTTATTTTTAGGACAATCTCTGGAAAAGTGTCCTTTCACATCACATGTATAGCATCTGAATTTAGATAGATCTCTGCTAGATCTTCTAGGGTTATCTTTCTGATTCTAGTGAGACTGCTTACCTTTGAGTTGATGGTGGTCCCTTTTAATTTTCTTGGTGTGTGTTGTGAGAGCTTAATATTCATTTCCCACATTTTCTTCTCGAGCTACTATTCAAGCTTCTTCTTGTGAGAATTCCTCCCACAACCTATTGAAAGTGATTAAATTTCTTCTATCACAAATCCCTTGAATAAAGGAGTCCAATGACATAGGGAGACCATTCAAGGTGGTCATCACAATTTATCCATTCTCTACTTCTTCTTCCACAGCTTCAAGTTTTTATTTGATTTGAGAGACCCATGTAAAGTATGACTGTATGGTCTCTACATTATGGATCTTTACAATATTCAACTGATTTCTGAAAGTCATCTTCCGATTTATATTCTTCCCTTCAAATAGCTTGGTCAAGGAATTAAACATCTCTTTAAGTGTATTTAAGGAAGAAACATGTGGTATAAGATGATCCTTGATGGAATCAACAATAATCCTCATGGCCTTGAACAAGTTCTTCTTGTGTAATGATTTAGCCTCATCTCCCTCTGGAACTGGAACCTCTCCACTTATGTAGGTGTCCAATTCATTTTCTTCAAGAACAAGTGAAATACTATACTTCCATGCTCGGAAGTTATCAGCTCCTTCAAGATTTTCATCAAGCTTGGTGTGATGATACATAATTAATGAGAACCTCAAATGGAAATACAAAATATTTAGATCTTACAAATTTGAGATGTCTAAACTAGATCTGGAGCTGATATTTTGCAGTGTTGATTTTTTGGTCTAGGGTCAAATTAGGGTTTGAATTTCTTGGAGTTCTACACAACCAAAAAATTTGATATTGGTCTCTAAATTTCAATTTTTAGGAGTGGAGAAATCCTATGTTGGTATCACTAAAAAATTCCACTTCTGTGAAAAGCCCTAATTTCTTGTAGTAGTGACAGATCAAAAACCAAAAAATGCTTGGAATCAGATTTTGCTTCGATAGAAATGTGCGCCCTTGAATGGAGAGTTATCCTAGCCTCCTTTTGTTGATGATCTATGGAGAGAGATCCAAAAAGTAAGAAGCCCTAGCTTCTACAGCTGCACAGTGTCTTCTTCTCAGGTTAGCTCTGATACCATGTTAGTTTTTTATCATTTAATCAATATGATCTGTAATGTCCCTGGTTTCGACCCTGTTTACATGATGTATATATTGTAATTAATCGTGGTGAGGAGCTCAAGGAAAAAGCCCCACCATCGATTTTGTTGTCTATGTTTCGGCAATAGGGATAATTACCAATGGTACGCTGTGCTATAAGGCACATTATAATTTGGAATCATGTAAACACGCACATCAAATAAACTAAAACCACAACCAGCTACGACAGTGCAACATTGAATGAAAAGGGCATGGTTCCAAAGGATAAGGGGTGGGGGATGTCAAACCTTGGTTTATGGGGGAAAAATCCGTGTTTGTCACCTTGTTGATTTTCCATCTTCCCTTGTCAACCTCTTTAATGTTTTGTTGGGTAGCTGAGGAGTAATGGCTGTTGGTGGTTGAGGCAGTTAATGCCTTTGGGAGTGGGGTGGCAGGAGTGTCAGTCCTTTGCCCACCTGCCCACTCCACCCACGTTTGCCATTCTTCTCCCTCACACACTCATCCTTGGTCAGTTCACACTCACCACGATTTTGGTCTGTTGGCTCCTCACGCACAGGCTCTGGACGATTTTGGTTTGTTTTTCCTCACGCAGGGGTTTTGGGGCATTTTTCTGGTCTCACGCAGATTTTTATTCCTCTCTCCACGAGTTGCTGAGCACCCACGACTTGCAAATTCGCGTCCTCCTGACTGCTGTGCATTCTCACGTAGAGAATTTCCCTCCCGTTTCTCATTTTCACGCACAGGAATTTCCTGGGTTTTACCCACGTCGTTTTCCTCTGCGAATTGGTGAATGGAGTGGCTGAATCCTTTCCCCATGGGTCGAATTGTGGGTTCTGCGTTGATTATTACCCACGCCCAGGCTGGGAGTATGTAAATTTGTTTCCAGCATGGTCTGTGTGAGTCTTCCCATGGCTCAATTTCCTTGGACGAACTGTTGATTTCACCCACGATTTGGGTCACTGTGGATTTCCAATATGTCGGCTGAGTTTCCCTGTTTTGGACTGTGCATAGTTGCCATCATTTTCATTGTGAAATTGGGTTATTGTTGTTACCCTAGTTTGGGTGTTGTTGCTGAGTTGTTTTGGCCACGATAGGGCCAAGAACAACTCCGTATTGCCCTGTTTAAGCTGTGACAGCTAAGTAATTGCCTGCGTGCAATGGTTAGTCTTCGGACTGTGCTGGCTTGGCTTGTCTGTAGAAAGCCTGTGAAACCCATCTGTGTTGGTTTGTTGTTTATGTCCCCTTGGCTATGTATAAGCCTGCAATTGACCCTTATTCCGGAGGAATCATGCCCAGCTCGGGGGTGGCAGCGTTGCTGAGAGACTAATGAGCACGCTGGCCTATGGTTGGGTGGAACGTTGCAGCGACGTAGCTGGTTGCGAGTGAATTCTTCATCAAAAGATAAGTACTGCTGTTTACTGCATCTCTGTAATTTATATTGATTGTAAATGATGGAATGTCTATGTTTGCTTCCGCTGATTGTTTGAAGGACTGTGCATCCTTGCATGATGAGTTATGCATCTGTGTATGCTTGTAAGTTTTAATTTCAGCATTTGATTTTTGTTTTATGTTCATGGGCTATTTTCCCGGCTGTGTTTTGATGTTCGTCGCGTCCTCTTCACCGGCTGAGGGACGGGGACGTGACATGATCTAGGATCTTATCTGAGAGAATAACATGCACAACAATAATCACAAGAGACAAGAGACACAAATATTTTTCCTCGGGGAAACCATAAAGGATAAAACCCCACAACTTCCTCAGAGATAGAATGAACACCAATAGCAAAAGTAAAACTGAAAGATACAAAGATGATCTCTGATAGCTGTTATCTCTCTTACTTGTGCGAGCTACTCCTCTCTCACTCTTGCGCTATTGTTGAGTGAGTGTGTGTTTCAAATAGAGAGTCTCACTCTCTATTTATACTTGTTTTCCACTTGACATTTACTCTACAAAGCCGACTTCTCTAGGAGAGTCTAATAACCCTAATATAACTCAACTGTGGGGTCTATTTCCCTGACTTACAACGGGGGGTTAACCTCAATGACTTTACATGACTTTATTATATTAATGAATCTCCCTATCGAAGGAACAAACATCTCCATCAGGTTACAATGAAATAAAATAAGAAATATACAAGTGAATACATTTTGAAGTTACAAATACATCAACATATAAGTGATCCCTATCATCACATGGATATTGCTTACTTCTAACCATGAAAAAAATTCCTTATCTATATGGACTCTATCAAGTATAAAGGATGTGAAATTTTTTTGAACTCATTGGAATAAGAACTCCACAAATGCACCCAAGTATTGACCTGTGACATGTTGAAACATAATTTGATTGCATGCACATTCATGTTTGTGCAATCCTCATGAATTGATTGGTGGCATTGATCATTTGATCATGCCATTTTTTGAATGATCCATAATTCAAATAAACTTTTTGGGAGACCTTGCACCTCCATGAATCAGTTAAAGGGAAAGGTTGGTTTTATCTAGTGTTGCATACAACTCAGGAACCTATGGTGGCATTCAATTTTGCATGGTGAAACTTTACCAACAAATACCTAAAACTCAAATATTAAGTTGATGCATGGGAATAATCACATGCCTATAGAAATTCATTCATGAGAAACTTGCATCAATTCAACTTGAAACCATAAATGCATAATTTCACCTTTGAGATGGTATCCAATGTTTACTCCACCTTGGAAAACTTGAACATGATATTAGAGCTAATAATATGGAGCCTAAATAGAACCTATTCATTCTTAATATGGTTTATTATTATCATGTGACCCCATACTTTTGTCTTGTATTGGTGATACATACTAGGATCTCCTTTGTCATAGTCATGATTCCTAGCACCCTCAAAATGTATTCATAACATCCTCACCTTCCATGGAAAGGAAATTTAAAGAAATAATATCTTGGAAATGGATGGTATATTATCTATCCAACTAGAGATCATTCATGTGCATCCAATTGATCATAAATTTGGTGCAATTTTCCACTTTCCCATAACTTCCAAAAGTTGGAAGGTCTATCAGACTTGTGAGAGTGGAATCCTTCAAGGGATTGAACAAAGGAAAACAAACCATATAAATTTGTGTAGAATCAAACAAAATATGGCCCATGTATATCGTTGAATTCATATCAATAAATTGGTCCCTATATATGAATTTGTTATCAACAATCCTATTCTATTCCAGCTTCCCATATAAGTCACCCATTTTCTCCACTTAAGGGCCATAAAGTCTAGTGGAATGAATTCCTTGAATCTAATGGAAAATGATTTGGTTCTAGATGTATTATCGATGTCTGAAATATTTCTTTGGTGCACAAACAAAACTAAAAGTAAAACATGATGGCTATTGTTACCACTAACAAATAAATCTTCAATTTATCTAGGTTCTAGTGTGAATAATAATTATGCAAATGAAAATAAAGTGGAAAGCAAACTTTTGGTCAATAGTTTTTTATTCTCATGAATAGTACAAATGTTTTGTCATATGAGTTTATGGAATTTCTATTAGTTTTTGTGTGGATGTGATATGGGTTTTCCAATTATTTTTTTTCTAACCTTTATTTGCTTTTACCTTTTATCAAATGTAGATGAATATCTAAATATGAAAATGCTTATATTGAAATTTCTAAAGATAATACTACTTATTGTGTTACAGATGGAAAATATGACAAACCTATAGGGATTTGTACAATTTTTTCACTTATCAAGACTAAATCAAATTTATCCGTTGTCTTGGATATTATCTATATGAGTAGTTCACATTATATCTATTTAGTTGTAAAATGCATGTGAAGGAATTTTAGTTTGGTATTTACTATGGTTGTGTATGCTTAATTCGGAATAAAGTCATTTCTGGTATTCTATTTGTAACATGTTTTGAGTATTCTTGGAGGTATCACAACAATTAAGGATAAAAACACAGGGACAAAAAAGATGAATGACAAACCCACAACAACGCCTATTTTTGTTGAGATAGACTTGTTAGATACTAGTGAATTGGACTTTCTTGCACATAGAGGCATGACACTATCTAGATATACTGATACTACAACAACATCAGATACTATAGATCTATTGGGCGATGAATTCTTACCTACTAGATATGAAGGAAGCATTGCAAATACAGAAGATGATCCTTTTGTTGTCTTATTGATTAACACTGATGATGAAAGTGAATCTACGAATAATATTTTCTCAGGATTGGTGCTTGGTAATAGTAGTGAGATGGATAACATTGATACAAGCATATTAAACAGGGAACATGGAATTTTATTTAGTGACTTTGATAAAAATATAGAGAAAATTAATAGGAGACATTCTATACAATCACAAATCTTGGATGAAATTTTTGGTCCTTTGTCCAATCAATATCTATTAGAGAGTTATTAGCAAATTGGGAATTCTGGGAATGCTTATATTAATGATCTAAGAATGACAGTTTAGTTTCTTTAGCAGAACCATCCCAAGAGATGGGTGTGGATTCATCACCTCCATTCTTGGTTTATTCTTTCTATAACATGACACAAAATATGGAAATGCATAAAACGTTTCCTTTATAGACAATGAAATTTGTGCCAATTAGAAACTCTCTTACTCAGCAGCAGCTACTAGCTGCAATGGGCAATTTTAAGCTTTTGAGAATGGGAGTGGGTTAAAAAACTACAGGTTTTATGGGAACTGATTCTGGAATGGGAAACGTTCTTATTCCTACAATTTCATATGGTTTTTACTTTTTAGGGGATCCAATACCTAGACGTGTTTCAACTACAGAAAACAAGGAGTATTCGTGTATGTCAACCTTTTTGGAAGAATGAAGATGTTCCATAAATAAGAAGTATTATTGCTCATTTTTTCATTATCTCAATCATCGCTTGAGATCTGTCATCTTTGGCGCAATAAAGAGAAATAAGACATGTGCCACTATTTATTCTCTTAATTTAGTGATATTATGTATTTCAGATCTCCCTCTCTTGGAGATAGCTCATGGATGCCATGATATCAATACTTTTTATCATGCATATGTATTAGGGGTTCTACATGCTATTGAAACCCTTGTGGATTAGGGTTTTTTCATGGTCTGATTGTACTTGGTTTTCTAAAGATAATACTTCTAATAAACGCTGGCTGTATTTTTCGACAGTTTGGGTTACCTTTGTCTACTATGTATGGCTATCTTTATATGATTCCTTTATTACGCTGCAATTATAGTTAAATTTTCATTGTGTAAAATTATTCAATGATAAACTGTGATTAATATATCAAATCTAATAATTATCATGTATGAAAATAGCTAAATAATCATTGAATATGGCTGATATGCATTGAAGATGCATGCTTTTTTATGTAATGGTATAGATTCAGTCACAAGAAATGTGGATTGTAAGATGACTTAGTATTTGAATCAATTCCATAAAAGATGAAACAATTGTAAAAATTGCAATTTGTTATAATATATGCCTTGTAATAAATTTTTTCTTTATGGTATTCTTGGTGTCAGTCTCTTTGGCCGCTCTTTTCTTTGGGAACAAGGATTCAACACTAGGTCTCTTTTCCAACACTTTTACCTTCGTTAAATTTCACAAAATTCTTGAACTCTTTTCATACTTAGTAAAATATTTGTGTTCCTTCTTAAGAGCTTTGGCACTCAAAAAAGCAAATAACCTTAAGATAAGATTCATTATTTGATCAACATATTGTAGAATACCGTACTTCATTGACTCAGAATCACTCAATTTTTGAATGATCACTTGCAAGAAGACACATAGAAGTGCTCGCAAATCACTCTGTTTTTCTTTGTCTTTTGATGATAGTTTATACATTTCCAATGTTTCACTAAACTTAAGCATGATTACAGGAACATGATGCATAAAAATAGGAGTTTTCTTTAGTTGAACAATGTAATACCTCATTCAATGTCTCATATCCTATAGTCCGTAGCTTAGATAGATTGTCACAATTTCCTTTAGCAATAAAGTAATGTTCGATTCTGTTGGATATTGTGCTTGCTGTCCTGAATTTCGTGTGAATTTCTAGACAACATATACATGTAGAATGGTTCCTGGTTATCTGTTGTTTATAATTAGTTTATAAAATGTAGTGTTTTTGCTCTTAAATTTATATAACAATGTTTTAGTTTATGCAGATCTAATATTTTGATAGGTGATTTGTATACTTTCAGTTTTGTAGCTACAAGTCGTATTTGCATTTTCATTTACATAGGGTTGCATTTGCATTTGCACATTTTATTTGTATGCATGGTTTTGGCATGTGTTGGGTGGTATAAGGAAATTTGCATGGGTAGTGGAAAATCCACTTAGAGGTGAAGGCATGATCTCTTTTGTTTATTGACATAAAACCCAATGGTGTTTTAGTGGAATTGTTGTTACTATTCTTACTTACAAGCAAATGGAACTTGGAGGCACTTAGAAAAATACCTCAAATTCTTGTAGAGTATGACAAACAACTAAAGACATATGTGACCATTTTCAATGATGGAACAACTACAAAACTAAGTGGCATAAACCATAAAAAGGGAGGCATGGTTGTCACTTTTGTGAGATTATGGATGGTAATTACTCTTTCCCTACTAGGGTAGTTTCAACATGCATGGAAATGATGGGTCACACCAATGGGTATGAATTAGGATTGATTATGCATGGTAAGAATATCTATAACATGTTTTTAAATTCAGTGTTTGGATTAACATTAGCACCCATTCCTACTTTCTACTGACTTGGTACACTCAAACTAATACTTCAGCTTGGTGTTGGTGGTTGGTCATTAGCTAAGCATAGAATATCTATCATGCATGACCTGTATCTAATATTTCTATTCCATGGGGTTGTTGGTTTAGTTGTATCCAACAATACCTAACTTGACATAATAAAAATATCTAGTGGTATGTAATGTATCTCAATAGTATATAATAATATATAATAAAAATCATATGGTTTTTCTTCATATAGGATATGGTTTCCTTTGCTTGGTGACTAGGTAAATATCTTCGTATGAGTTTTAAAAGGTGTCCGTTAAAAAGAAAGAATCCCACCTAACTCTTCTCGATGAAAGATACAAGGTGATACCTAGTTATAATACTTGCAAACCTACATGTTTGTTCTTGATACTTAACATGCAATACTTGTTCTTGAGAAGACTTAACATACAACTAGCTCTCATAACTTAACTATTGGACTTGGACTACTTAATATCTAATGTTATGCAACTTGACCAATTCATTCCTACTTTTTTTGATCTAATACCAAGTCCTAAATAAATAAATCATAAGGAGGAGATACACTCCAAGCAACATGGAGAATATATTGACAAAGAAGGTATATGTATAATAAGCATGCAATTATAATTTGTTTATAGTGACACTTAACTAGGTTAGAAGGTGAATTTCGTCAAGAATCCTAGAAGAATTCTTGTATTCATATACAATGCAAATTCATAAAATAAATATCGTTACATTATGGTATGTAGAATGAGTTCTAGAAACTCAAACCTAATCACATCTTCTATGGAACTACAACATCCCTACTATCCAACTAATGATCTACAACAAGTAGTTTATTTCAACAAAATAATTCAAATTCCAAATTCATTTGCCTCTACGAAAATTAATTTTAATCAAACACAACATAAATGGGTTTTGACAGAGATGAAATGATACAAAACAAGGTCAATATATTTAAGTAAAATAAAACAAATATTAATTACATCAATGAAAAGTAATATGTTCATGTAACATAAGTTACTACCTTTTTACCATTGTGAAAAAACTTAAAATCATCGACATATTCCAACTCCAATTGTTGTCTCACATCAAATAATGTCCAATTTTCTTCCACTGTCAAGGATCTGTTGCTGCATTTCACACACCTGGGTTATGTGGCAGGAATCTTTGAGCCACTCGGTGTGTCCTTGGGGGCAAGTCTCGAGTCAAGGATGTCACCTTATTCTTGACTCCTCCATGTAGGCTCAACTCCTAACGAAGCCAAGGGGGGTAGACCCTATTAAGTTACTAAGGAAAAATTATTTAGTATGATGATGGTATTAAAGAGTATGTTTTTTAGGAGTTTTGATTTAACAATTGTAAACAACAAATAACATGATGAGATAATCACAAGTAAGCACGAAAATGACACCCAATCACATATAGATTGAAATAAATTATCAGTTGACCAGTGCCTTGAAAATGGAGTTGAAAAACAATTAAGAGTGCTTGCAAGTGCTGGAATGAATGTTGTGCAATTGTATCTTGGTTGATTTTAAATTAATGTAAGAACATGAGTAATTTAACTTAGGCGAGGGGACTCCAGATATACCCAGGGGGTACTTGAAGTATGTCCAAAACTAAACCGTCACGGCTACCCACAAGGAATATGTGGGATGAATGGAGTCTCTGAGGCTGTTGTTCATAATACACCTGAAGGTGTAATAGATATCGGCGCCCTGAGGTCACTTTTCAAGAGTTCCCACTTCCTTTGGGTATTTTTCCACCATAATGGTTTGATCGAGGCGTTGGATTTTCTCCTAATGGTTTGTCAATTTGGGGAGATTAAATCCTAATTATTCTAGTCACTCAAGTGATTTTGATGCATCTTGACTAATTGGATAAACCACATCCAAGTACAGAGCATACACACTGGAGTCTTCGTTATTTTTGGTTAATTTCAAGATAGGTGTTCTTGTTAAGAAGAAAACCCTATGGGAACCTCTTTCGATCCAAGTGGATCTCAATCGGGGAATCAAGGAGGGGTTAATTTTATTATGGATAATGAAACAATTGATGAAAAATTAATCAAAGATACACAACGCCAGTTTTCTAATTAGTCCTACCACGCATCTCTTTCCCCTTGCGGGTCAATCGGGAAGTTGTGGGGTAAGTATTATGATTAATTTTGAAATTAAAGTATGGAATATTGAAAAATTATATCAAATTATACAATATTGCATGTCAGTACTAAACTAGAGCAGAAAAAAGGGAAAAAAGAAAAAAAGTGAAACAGACGCAGATCCCCCCTGGGGGGATGGGGAGCAGGCTCGAAAGAGCCTACTCAAAAAATATTTTATTTTATTATTATTGGTTACAATATCAGAAAAAATGAAATATCAGAAACCTCTTGGTCCTTATACGGGATGAAACCAAGATCTTACAACTCTCCAAAAATTTTAAATTTTAGTGAAAGGGGAGACCCTTGGGGGGATTTGAATGCTCCCGAGGCCACTTTCGAACATCAAATTATTTTATTTTCTGTTACACCTGATAAAAAACAGCAATAATGTTAGAATAAAATATTCCCAAAATCACTTTAAGAGTACCTTTGGATCAGCCTACCTTAACTCAAAAAAGATTAAGTTAAAACTAGCTAAACAGGTGAAAAAGGAACCAAGGAAAGCAAGCTTTCCTTGGGATCTTGGATTTTTGTTTGTGCAGCCAATGAAATATGCACTGATTTATGGATTTAATCTTTTTAAAATATAAAAGGAAATCTAGAGCATGCAACCTACTGACTTTCTTTAGCTTTCCAAGCAAAATGGACGATTTCCTTATGCTAGATCTAGAATGCTTAATGATGCTTTTCAGAATTGAGATCTAAACTATGAGCTTTGAAATAAAAGATCTATGTAAATTTTACTTTTATATAACAGATCCAAATGATGACAAGGCTTTCGAACACAGTAACCAGGTAAGAAAATTGATTTTTTAAAGAAAGGAGAAGAAGAGGAGAGAAGGTCAGCTTGTTGCTTGAATGGAACAAGCTGAAAGGAGGCCCTTTTATGGAGCACTGAGGGACAGGGTCTTGAGCTTATTGGACAAGGAATGGCATCAATATTTATCCACACCTTCATCCAATTGGGAACCCGCAACTAGATAAACACAGGCCTGCACAACACCTTGTGAGATCTGGATATAGATGTATAAAGCAACAAAAATGAAAGCTCATGCAAAAATAATCTTATTTAAGCATATACCTAAAATTCTTGAGCATACATAATATGGATAAACAAGAGAAAACAATATAACTTGCCTATTTTACACCCTTACTTGATTCAACCAAATCCTTGAATCCAGAAAACAAAAGCAACACATAAATTGGAAAGAAATTGCAGTTACCACATTAGCAACATGACGTTGGGAATCCACACAAACACATGAACTACACGATATAGCCTCCAAAGCTTCTTTATTCACAATAAAAATATAGCAGTACTACTGTAGCTAGGGTTTTCACCCTAGCTTGTGCTAATGAGCACCTACTAAGGAATCTGGATTCCTTAGTAGCAGTTCAATAATGTAAATAAAAATAAACTAAACTAAAGCAGAAAAAGTAAATAACGTAAAGCAAAAACAGTAAGAAAAATGTGTAATGGTGTTTTTTTATTTATGTTACCTCCGATGAGGAGGTTGGTGGAGTCCGTTGCGCTGGTCTGATGTCGGTGGCTCCGAGCTCCAAGCTGCTTCCTTTCCTTTTCCGGTGGTGGAAATGGGCCAAAAAAGGTTCTCAGTGGTGAAAATGGCTTGATGGTAAGCTAGGGTTTCGAGAATAATTTCGGCAGAGGCAGGATGCTTTTTTTCTGTGGATGTGAAATGAGGAGTCTCCACCACTTATTTATAGTTTTTTAGTGGTGGAGTGCTGGCCCATGGTTTTGGAAACCATGTGGTTTAGGGAAGCTTGTTTAGGGTTTTTACTGTTTTTAGGGTTTTCCTCCTTTTTCCTCATTATTTTTATTCCTTTTCTTCCCTTTTGGGGATTTTTGCTATTTTTAGAGGAATTTTGGTTATTTTTGGAGGAAAAAGGGGTTTTTTGACCTTTTGGAGGCATTTTAAGTCTTTTGGAGGCTTTTTAGATGATTTTATGGCCTTTTAGAGGCATTTTAGGCCTTTTGGAGGCTTTTTAGTAGGATTTTCAGGGAATATGGTAGGTAAATGGACAAATGAGCCACGTAGTGGGGTAGATGAGGTAGTTAACCATTTTTGGGTGTTAAAAGATTGCCCCCTGATGTGCGAGGGCAGGAGATCATCGTATGGCCGATGGACATCATGAGTCAGATTTGGTTTGTGTTGGGGTGTGGAGAAGAGAAGGAAGCAACTGAAGTCCGGGACACTGATGTCGAACCACCTGCAAGGACTGAAAAGTACATAACCTCAATAATGGAGGAGGGATCATCTGATAATATGGACGAGGCGGGCATTCCCATGCTCGTATCAGAATATAACATAACAGTATAAAATAGTCCTCAAATACTGGATGAGGAAAAAATCTCAATATATGGACGAGGCGGGCATACCCATGCTCGTATCAAGATACATGAAGAGAACTGTGAGCCCCGAAAAGAGGGACCTCTGGGATACATAGGAACTGCTGTGTATATCATAAGTGTCCAGAGGGGACACAAATCTGGAACATACTGCTGAGCGGACTATGTCTGAGCGGAACAACTGAAGCACTGGAAGGACAGCAGTGCTACTGAATATGGTACCAAAAGAACTGGTGCGCTGCTGGACCAGAGTGAGAAGGGTCACACGCAAAATGGTACGCTGATCTGGAACTGAACTGGGTACTCAAAGAAGCATAGAACTGAATGTCTTCTGAATACAATCGCCAACGCAGCCCGGAAATCCACGGGAACATATAACTGGGTGTTCCGAAGTGACTCACCAATGTGCTAGAGTCGGGGGAAATACGGGGTCTTCGACAAATAATGGGATGGATATATATCCTGCGCGATTCTCAACGATGCGAATAAGGTGCTGAAGTCGAACATGTGAGAAACAACCATTCGGAGAGGCAATAATGATTCCTCCCAAAATGGTCCGTAGGCACTCACCACAGATGGTGATGGGTCCAAGGCGCAGGAGCCTCGAGGTCTATCCTCTGGAATAGAGGAGTTGTCGTCGACAGAGGGAGACCTGCAACTATCAAGGCAATGATGTTTCCTTGACAGGAGCGCGAGGTGCAAAACCGAACTGTGATAGTACTGATGGTAAGAGTGATAAACTGGTGGGACTAACTGGGTAAGTAGAGTGGGTGGAATCAAACTTCCTTTGTTGAGAGTATGATGGCGGGGATAACCGGGCAGCACATGAAACTGATTGGTGATAAAGGGATCATAGCTGTACGGGATCTGGGCAGTTCACTGGGCTGAGGGAGACTCAAGCTGTGGTAACGGGGTAGGA
>LPNX011204786.1:0-45643 GCA_001517045.1 Pseudotsuga menziesii
TATATATATATATATATATATATATATATATATATATATATATACACACATTCATTTATATCATTGTTTTGTTAGGTAGGAATTTTTGGGTGAGGAAAAAAACACAATATTGGGGAGATGTTGTAATGTTTTTACTTAACAAAATAATAATAAATGTTGGCCTTGCACATGGTTTTAAAACCATGTGCAAGGCCTTCTAAACAACCCATTGTTTTATTGTACATGGTTTAGGAGGACCTTGCACATGGTTTTAAAACCATGTGCAAGGCCTCCTAAACAACCCATATTTTTATTGTGCATGGTTTAGGAGGGCCTTGAAAATGGTTTTAAGACCATGTGCAAGGCCTCCTAAACAACCCATGGTTGTAGGAGGGCCTTGCATATGGTTTTAAAACCATGTATGGGGAAATGTTGTAATGTTAGTTCATAACAAGATAAAAAATAATAATAAATATTATATGTGGGCCATAAATAATATTAAATATTAATAATAAAATATCATGTGTGCACCTTAAATAAAAATATGTGTCTTATGGTTTGAATCAAATCAATGGATACCTACGAAGAGATTTGATCCCTCTCGGCGCTTGATAGAGCCTAGGATTTGAATCTACGCTAGTAATTAAAATAAGTTATAAATTTAAAAACAAATCTACTTAATAATTCTTTGTATATTTACAACATTATTTTAAAGAAATTTTGAAAAATTTAAATTTTATATGGATATGTATAAGTTATGGTTTTGTCATTACTTAGGAAATGCCAAAAATATAATGAGTGATATGTAGACCCTGTGACAACTTATTGACTAGCTCTCTGTTCTCTGAGCAGTGACACTGTGGAGGTTATGTCCACTCCGATATACATGAAAAAAACTTCATACAAGGATGATATGGTGAATGATCTCCTAGAAGTATTTAATAATAATGCTTTAGTATTTTCCCACAGGGAGTGGAATAGACGGTGAATAGGTGTACTATTAAGGCACTCCTTGTTTAGGTCACCAGTTCAAAACTTCGTGGGTACTAGCTTACAAAAAAAATGCTATGGTATCTAGGGCGTGTTTGGAGGTGGAGAAGGGAAGGAAGGGTTAGATAAAGATTAGGTCATGTGCGAGGAAAAAACTAGTGGGGTTGTGGAAGGGGGCCTAACATCAATCACCAAAGCTAAGGCTAAATTAAAAATTCCAGTGCCTAGTGAGGATTATGTGGTGGATGAGCTTCATGTAGGTAGTATTCTTGGTGGTTTTAGGCCCCTTAGAGTAGGGAATCCATCAACGAGTATTTCCTAAAGATATTGATTTCTTTGAATATCAGGGGTTTTGGGGGATCCTAAATATTTTTTCTCTGAGACACATCTTAGTTTTCATTAAACCTGATGTTATGTTCCTTCGAGAAGTTATGGTGGTTTCCATCAAAACTAGGGAGGTCTTTACATCCATTCTGTTAAGATGGAATGTTTGTTCTGTGGATGCGGAGGGTCTGTTGAGGGGTATGGTGTTAGCTTGGAACCCAATGAAGGTGAATTTTGAAGCTTATTTTTTTGTTGCATATATATTTCTTCATGGTTATGTTTGAGATATCAATCTTAAGTTAATAATGTTGAATTGCTACGGTCCTCACTTGTTCCGAAAGGAATTCTAGTCCTTTTGTTTTGAGGATGAACTGTCCAATGATATGGGGTTTATCTTAGGAGGGGATCTAAACTTATTGATAAATGACAAAGAATAATGGGGGTGTACAACTAGGATGGACTACCATTTTGCACATTCCTTTGTGAAGGTTGACATTCCTTTGTGAAGGTTGGACTTATGGATGTAATTCCTTCTCCTCTTATTACCACCAGGAGGAATGGTAGATAGGGGGAGGGTTTATGGCCAAGCATATTGATCACTTTCTTGTGGTATAGTCGCTTCTTGATAGTGCTTTCAAATATAGGTTATGGGTCGAGCCTTGCGGTTTGTTGGACCATATCCCTATAGTGCTCCAGCTGGATTTTGTTTAGGAACTTTACAAGTATCCTTTCAACTTCAACCAATCCATAGCAAGTGAAAATGATTTATTTCTCTAGTTCGTCACAATTGGCATGATTTTGAAGAGGGAAGAGGTAGGTCTAAATTGGAACATGTGATTGTGAGTTTAAAGGCCCTTAGATTTGTGGTCACCAAGTGGTTCAGCAAGAAGAAAAAGGAGATGCAAGCATAATTTGTTGACATTGAGGAGCATACAAGGGTTGTTTATTATAATAATTCTTCAAGTGTATTCTTTGATTCAAAGAATAGATGACTTTGGAATCCATAAAGCATAAACTATTATATATTGAAGAGGAATCATGCAGGTTGAAAAGTAGGGCACTGCACAACAAAACAAAAAATATAAATATGCAGAGAAGAGGAGGGTGGTAAATTCTCTCTAGGAGATCAACTATTCTAATGGAGAGGTATGTGGAACACATGAGGAGCTGGAAAAGGAGGCCTAATTGCATTTTTAGACCTTTTTCCAAGCCCCAAATGAAAATCACATTGGCCGGTATTTCAAGGTAATTTGTAATTACCCTTCTTACTTTACTCAAGAAGAGAGTAGGAAGGTTAGTGGTCATGTTTCTTTGGAGGAGGTTAAAAACATATTATCTGGTTTTGCTAAGGAAAAGAGTTCTGGGCATGATGGCAAGACTGTCAAGCTCTTCTTGTAGTTTTTGGTATCGTTGGTCATAATTTGTTGACAATGGTTGAGGAATATAGGACTTTGGGTAGGATTATAGGAGCTTTAAGCTCGACCTTTATAGATTTGATACCTTAAAAGTCAATTTCCTCCTCCTTCATTGAGTTCAACCCCATCTCCCTTTGCAACCTTTTCTATAATTTAATAGCAAAAATAATTGCCTTAAGGATTAATACATGTTGAGACATCTATCTAGAGAACAATTTGGGTTTCTTCACAATAGATAGACTATGGATGTTGTAGGTGTTACTCAAGTAGGAATGCACTCAATCAAGGTAATAAAGTTGGAATCCATTCTTCTAAAATTGGACCTAGTCAAGTCTTAAGATCATGTGGATTGGGTTTTCTTGAGATTGATCCTCCTCTAGATAGTATTGGACCTTGAGATGGAAAATTGGATAATGGATCATGCTACCTCTGTAAACTATGTAGTTTTGGTGAGTGGTTCCCCCATTGAATTCTTCCAAATCCATCAAGGATTAAGGAAAGGATGCCCCTTGACTCCTTTTCTCTTTCTATTGGTGGTTGATAATTACTAAGAAGAGGTCTAAAGGCTTGATATCTAGTATCAAATTTTCAGAAAATTATTTGTTGTCTCACTCCTTATTTGTTGATGATGTGCTTATAGTTGGGGAAGGACCATTTTAGGGATGGGTAAAATATCACTCTTTTGAATCTTTTTGGTAATGCTTCAGGTATGGTAGTCAACTCAAAGAAGGATGTGTTGTTGTAGAATGGTTTCAAGGCTTGAAATTTTCTTTCAGATCAAGTAACTTTTTCTTTTTCAAGTGATTAAGTTGGGGGAAGGTCTTAGTTGGTATTTGGGTTAATCCTTTGAATCCAAATAACTATAGGAAGGAGTATTGGTACTAGTTGCTCCAAAAAGTGGGTAAACGGATTGGAAAGTGTGTTTAAGATGGTTGCCATTGGCAGCCATACTTTTCCTAGTAAAATATGTATTGGAATGCATTCCTGTCTACTTGATACCTTTAGATAAATTTCCCACATACATCCTATAAAAAATAAGGCATAAATATTTTAATTTTCATTGTACTGGTAGGAAGGTGAAGAATGAGGTTCATTTGTTCAGGTGGGATAGACTAGATCCAACCAATATGGAGGGGGGTTGGGGCTTGATGAACATCTTCAATTTCAAGTGGAACTTGAAGCCAAAGTATTTAGCATTGTTTGAATAACACAGGGTTGTGGAGTAACTTCGTAAGAGATAAACATCTAAAATAAGAATCGTTTAAGGAGTGGGTAATATTGGAGCCAAAAAATCTCACCAATGATTAAATTTATGGATTGGTTTAGTGCATTCATGTCTTGTTATTGCAAAATGGTTGGCTTGGAGGATTGAGGATGTGTAGAATATGTAGGTGGGTAAAGACCCTTGGTTGGGGGGTCCTACAGATTTCAAGTTATCTTCAAATCTATTAGAGTTACTGTTGGATGGAGGAATTAGATCATGGCTCAAGCGTCACTTAGGGAAAAGAATATGGGGAGTGTGTAGAGGTGGGTGAATAGTGAATCTTTAGGATTGTCTAGTCTGAAATTAGAATGGGATATCTATGTTCAAGGTTTGAAGCATTATGGAATCTACCTCAATCAGGAGGAAGACACACTTGCTTAGTCTTAGGATAATGGAAATGGCTAGGTATCAATGAAACTTGCTTATCAATATATCTTTTTTCTAATTCCATTGAAGATGATTGCTGGTGGTATAAGGTCGTATGGAAGTGGAGTGCTCCCCTCAAAATAGGATTATTCTTATGGTTGGATTTAGCAGATAAAGTGCTTACTTGGGACAATTTCATGAAAAGTGGAGGGATTGGCCCTAATATTTGTGTCCTTTGTTTATCTAAAGGAGAAAGTATTAACCATATATTTGTACACTTCTACTTAAGAAGGTTTGGAAGGATCTTAAAAGTGTTTTTAAGTTTAAGAGCCTTTAAATCTCTGTATCTTTAGTGTTGAGTTAGGAAATATGGATTGAAATTGATTCTCATGGGCTGGTAATGGAGCTTCTTAGATACTTTTATTGGGGTATTTAGCCCCACAGAAACAAAGTGATTTTGAGGATTAAAGGCCAGTGTGAGTCTTGTCACCCAAAAGGATATAGGGCTTCTCCCTGAGAGTCAACCAGGGAAAAAGGCAACCTTAAATAGAATGCTAAAAGAACCAAATTTTTTGGAAGATACACCTATTGATACTTTTGATGGAGCTTGTTAGGGGCTCACAGGTAAGTGTGGTATTGGGGTTTATCTAGAGGTGAATGTGTCTCACCTTTTCAATATCAAGATGGGTGGGAGATGTGGAGCAAATACTAGGGAAAATTTGTTAGCTCTATGGACTCTTTTTATCTATAAATATCAATGGTATGTTGCAGGTGGTTGGTGATTCCAGGGCTATCATTGAATGGGTTTTTGGGTAGGCTTCTCTCTCAATTCTAAGGATGCCCTAGGGCATGAGAAGGGGCTATTTTACTTCGAAGAAGTTTCTAACCTCACTATTATTCATAAGGGTTCTCTTCATGCCTTTTAAATCTGTGATGATCTGTCAGGGGTATTTTTTGTTTTTTGTAGTTTAAAATTCCTGGGGGTTTGGGATGTATACTTTTCTTTGCTCTGTTCTTAGTAGATTTGGCTATGTTAAGTTTTTGTAAGCTTGGGAATGTGTACTGAAGGATAGTCGTAATGTCATTATGTATTAGCCTTATTAATGGACATGTGCTCTTCCTTTTTAGATAGTGACTCGTTATGTAACATCTATCTTGATTTTAATAAAGAAATATTAGATATGAAGCTTTTTATGTTGAAAAAAAACTTTATATACTTTTTTAAATAAGAAAGTAAAACAATACAATATAATTAATTAACACTTGTTTTCACATTTCATATAAATCTTAACATATACGTGAATTTGACTCCTTAAATTTTGTGCTTTTAGTTTTTAGAAATGTTAATTTCCAAAACAATGCGAAAAACATAAACATTGCAAAATTTTATATTTATTGCAAAATTTCATATTTTCATAATGTAACTATCTTAATTTAATTCAAGTTACGAATATAAAAAATAATTTATAAACATATTTATTCATAATCAATCTGTTTTATTGGTTCTCCTTTTACATGAAGTGTATCTATATGATATTCTGGTTATTTTTTGTAATGCTTTAGGAATGGATATCAGTGTGGAGAAATCCTATATTTATTATCATAAACTTCTCGAGGAGGTTTTATGAGAGTTTAATTGTTTGTTCCAATATATTTTTGCAAACAATGAAGATCGATTCAGATATCTTGGGTTTGTTTTGAAAGCTAACAAGTATAGGGTGGTGGATTGGATGTGGTTAGTAAAAAATATTGAGAGAAGAATAAACAACTAGGCTTATAGATTTCTCTCTTTGGGAGGGATACTAACTTTAATTAAGGTTGTTTTCATATAAAACTTACAAACTTGAGACTGAACTGATATTATACATTTTGATCATTCCAATACTTTTTCCAGATTCAAACTTTGATGTTCATAGAAATCCTTTGTAACAAAAATTATGTTATATATCATGCAAGGATCCATGTATGATTGAGTTGTTATTTTCTATTATGAACCAGATACACTCCTACCGTTTGAGCTCTCTCATTTGGGAGTTCATTTCTTTACTTGTATATGTGTTTGACAACCACCTGATCCATTTGTTCAGTGAGACTATGTACCCCAATGAGACTAAAACTTAACTTTGTATTTATACCTGACATGTCAGTATGTCAGTATGTCAGCCTTTAGATATGACTTGGGTCATAACTATCATAGAATCTCCATCATTGGTGTCATAGTTGTAATAAATGTAAGGGGAATCTAGCCAAGTGTCCATGAAACTCCCATTTGGCTCTTCCTCTCCCATGTAAGTTATAATTCATCCCAAATTCGACCTATGAAGTATATGGACAAGTATATTAACATTATAATCCATACAAAAACATTAGAATAATTTCCATATATTCAAATTTGCAAGAGAAAGATACCATTTAACATAGGAATTCTAGCTAATGTGGGCCCCATAGTCTCCATGTGTCTTCATGCTCTGTCGCCACTTCCATTTTCTCTTGTATTTATTTAATAAGATGAATTATTAAATATTTATCCCCTTATAATGTCTAAACATCATTTATTATCCCCCTTATTCGAAATCTCAAAGCTTCCACCCCCAACCTAGGAAACTAGTGATTTTCCTCCTTGGAAATTATTTGACTTTTACCATCCATTTGACAACTTTCATGAATATGGAAAGTGTGATTTGGCCATTGTGACCCAATGAAAAATTTGGGACATTACAATTTCTCACTAAAGAATAACTAGACATTGGATCATGTCATTCATATTGAAAAATTGGAAGGAAAAAACTACATGGAAAATCCTAATGGGTACACTAATTCTCTCTTGACACGCGAGCTAAGGAATCCATTGTATGGTATCATGTAAGACCCAAAGGCATGGAATCCCAAGTTAGAATATTCCATACTGTCAAAGAGGTTCGAAATATGCAAGAATGGATGCAAAAGAAACAACACTTCTTCTCCTATCTGTCATCAGATTGGAAGAAGGTGGAGAGGTTCACATGCACAACACTAGGAAACTAGTGCACACAAGGATCATCATACTGCATTACTTCCCCATAGAGATGCAAAATGCATAAAATTTTCCAAGTATTTTATTCAAGAATAATTTTTCTCTCGATGTGAAAGCTTGATCTTGGATCCATTGTTCATTTTGAGGGGGGGGGGGGATTCCCATGAGGTTTTCCCCATTTTTCTTGGTTTGTTGAGTACTTTTTTATGCATTTAGATTGTATGGGTGACCTTTAGTATTAATTGTCAAGGCCCAGGTTTTCCAAGTTAGGATTAAGGGGGGGTGTTAGGTTTAATTAATTAATCCTCCCTTGACCACCATAGTCTAATTAAATTTTCCTAGCTTAGGATATTATTTCCACCTCACTAATGCCATGGGGGACACATTTGGGGCCCACCTAACACTTGATGTTCCAGTATGCCCACCTAACACTTGATGTTCCAGTATGCATGATTTTAGGAGCTCTAGAGACCAATCCCTCTAATTTAGGAACCCACATTGAGTGCCACCAACATTCACAAAGAGTTTACCCTAGTCGGTGTTCAGTTATGTTCAGTTATGCTCTGATTCCCATTAGTTAGTTCATCTTCAGTTAGTCTAGCACCACTTTGCATTATTTAAGGGAGGTTGGCCAC
Source organism: Pseudotsuga menziesii (assembly GCA_001517045.1). Taxonomy (NCBI): domain Eukaryota; kingdom Viridiplantae; phylum Streptophyta; class Pinopsida; order Pinales; family Pinaceae; genus Pseudotsuga; species Pseudotsuga menziesii. The sequence goes on from LPNX011204786.1 coordinate 7,987, forward strand.
ATTTTCCTCACCTACCTTGATCAGTTGAATGGTTGTGAACTGGTTTAGTTGTCCGAAGTCATGTTAGTGAGCTCTCAGTGGAAATTTTCTCACATTGAGTTAGCACTGGAATTAGTGTTCTAGCCCAAAATGACACATCTCTTCCCATGACAACTTTCACATGCTTTCCTCGCATGACAACACTTCCATGATGACACTTTATGAAATGCCACTGCTAGTAACTGAAAAAGAACCTTGATTGGATGAGCCATATCTATAATTACATAACACCGTTTAACCTCTTCTCTAGACCATCCAAAAGGTATCTCACTAAGGAAAAAATTTCCAGAAGACACTAACCCCTAAAAATGCATGTAAATACCCTAAAAGGAGATTTTTTGACCCACTCGCGAGTGTACTTAAGAAAACCTACAAGTTTCCCTTGACACTCATGACTCTGCTTCATAAAACCCATGAGTTTCAAGTGAAGTGGCCAAATATAAAATTATGAAAATTCTCGAATTAGGAGTGGTTTGGGTGGTTTTGGAACTGATCCTGTAGTTGTAATTGATCCCAATTTGAACCTATCTCTTTAGAAAAGTATATAAGAGAGGGAGAGGGGTCCATGAAGAGGTTCTTGGCCTTTGCATTATTATGCTAGAGAAATTGGGACTCTCATCCCCCCTAACTTTTTCCTAGATTCCATCTTTCTTTGTTGCAGAGCTGTGAGGATGAGATTCTTGGAAAAGAGAAGCATGAGATCTAGACCAAGATTTCATGAGGTGCATAGCATGAGGAGAAGGTAAACTTTGTAATTCTTCCATTGTAATAAATATTTGATGCTCATCCCTTTCCAAATAATTGTCTGATTGATGTGGAATATCTATTTATGATTACATGATGATGCATTAGAGGAATTTTGGGGCCTAAAATGGGCCTCCTAAGGAAAATAATAAAATAATAGTTAAAATAATAAAATAATAGTTAAAATAATAAAATAATATTGATTAATTTTGGAGGAAGAAAGAAAAAAAACTACTTTTTGTGTTCGTATTTTCGACATGTCTCCCTGTGTTTTTACTCAAATTTCGATCGGGAGATCTCGTTGGATGCGGAATTTGATTCCGCATCCAACGAGTACCCACACTGCATACTTTTGACGGACCCCGCTACCCCAAAAACAAGAAATACCTGAAAAAATGTGATGATGACATCATCATCACATTTTTTCGGGTATTTCTTGTTTTTGGGGTAGCGGGGTCCATCAAAAGTATGCAGTGTGGGTACACGTTGGATGCAAAATCAAATTCCGCATCCAACGAGCTCTCCCGATCGAAATTTGAGTAAAAACACAATGAGATATGTCGAAAATACGAACAAAAAAAGTAGTCTTTTTTAATGACAAATATGTCAATTCAACCATTATGGTTGACTTATTTTATTGAAATTCTATTGGTTCTTGAATTCCAACTCACAAAAACTTATTTTGGCACGTTTTCTTATAAGGCCCATTTTAGACCCCAAGTTTCCTCTAATGGATTATTATATTAGGGTTTCATGTTTTATTGAATATAATATCCTTTCATGTAGTCAATTTGGTTTGAGGAAGGTAGAAGCGTGTTTTGTAGGTCTCTTGGATTGAGGAGCAAGAGGAGCAAGAGGAGGGATAAAGGAAAGATTGGATCGGACTTCATTGAATAAGGTATGAACCTGTTTTACCTTTGAATCTTGTCTATATTTTCTTGAATAACTTCATGCACTTGTCTTTATATCCCTAGTATGTTGGTGGCCTCTTAACCCCCAGCCAAATAAACACTTTCTAACAACAATTAAACACTTTTTAAGGCTGTCTGAAGGGACGTTATGGGTCTTCTATCTGTGTATGACCCATGGGAAGTAGTGCATCCTATTTAGGGTGATATTTATCTATTTTGTAAGTTATTTTCAATTCTTTAGGCTTGTTTTGTTGCTTCCCCCCCACCTCCTTCTTTGGCTTGGCCTTGTTGGGCAAGGTGTTGAGCAACCTCTGTTTGCAAGTCTATACTGAACATTGGAGATTCTTGAGACTTGTTTATTTCAGTCTTATTGTTTATTCTCTCCATGCCAAAGTGGTTGTCTTGTTTACCTTTGAAGTCTCCCTTCTTAGTGAGGTTATAATTGGCTTTAGGGAAGCCTAGGGCATGTTTGTGGCGTATAGAGAAAAAGTATATTTACTTTGTTTGTATTACTTGCATGCATTAGTTTGTAGATTTTTTTTTTCTTTTGCAATCATAAAGAACAAGTTGTTTCTTTATTTGCATGTAGATTAGGGTTTAGTCTTAAATGCATTACATGCCTTTGTTTCTTGAAAATATAAAAATAAGTCTTTCTTTTGTGGCTTTAAATTTTCAGTTTGAAAAAGAAAACAGAACTAGGAGTTTGCTTTTGCATTTCAATTTCTCTTTGTTTAGTCATATTGTTTCTACTTTCAAGTCAAACCACATTGGTTTCACCTTCTCCACCCTTTGAGTAATCAACAACCCTTAAAAAGAATGTTTAATATCTAAAATATATTAGTAACAATTTCTTTCTAGGGAGGACACACAGTAGTATAGGCAATTGTTTTGGGTTAGAGACATCTTTAAATACCCAAAACTTTAAACTCAAACATTGTGGCCTTTCTCCAAGAAATATAATTTCGTAGAGAAAGATACCGAAAAGATCCTCTAACATGGGAGTCAAGAACGAGGTCATGCAATACTGAGCTATGGAGATACCCCTCCTATGCTTGGTAGAGGATACACCAGAGATGTTGGCAATTTGGGGACTTACTCAGTACCTCCTTCCGTCCTTGTGTGGTGCGTGGCACTATTTGAGTTTCAGGCTTAATTACCTTGCCTATGTGCATCAGTTAGACTAACAATTGTTTCATTGAAATTTCTTTGTGGCTTTGGTGGCCTTAGCATCTTGACCTTTAGGACTCTCCATAGGTGACAGTGGAAGGTTATTTCCAATGTACCCAAGACAAACATGGGAGGAAATCCCATGTAGCTCTTTGGAAATTTTTTGGGTTATTCAAACGCTTGCTCTAAAGTGATTGTATCATGACCTCGGGTAACTGTCCTTCTCCATTCACTAGTTAGTTATGCACCCTCATCATCCCAGACTCTCCTTTGGAAGGTATCCTTGTGTGCCTGGTCTTGATAGTTAGGATTTTTCTAGTGGTGTGCTCTCTGTGCTGGCGGTTTCCAGTCGACCTCAGAATTTTATTAATTGTTAAGTCATAAAATATTGATAGTACCCCTACAGACACAAACCAAGAGACCCCCTTTCCTAGGGCTTCTTGTGCTTTCCTTTCATCAGTAATGTTGGTGTTCCTTTGATGGCCACTTTGAATCTTCCTGGATTCACCCTTAGGCTACCGGTTTGGTTGTTTTCCACTTCGACTGTCCTGAATGCTCAATGCTCTCGATGCTTCTCAAGCTAGCACCTTATATCAAGGGAATCAAAACAATGTCTCCCCTTCACCAGTAGTAGCCTCTCCTCCTCCTTCTACCTCATGCAGTGAAAGTTCTGATACTAGTAACCTGCAGTCTAAAAGGAGTAAAATAAGGAAGAATAGGAAGAAGAAACGAAAGTAAGGGGGCACCCATCGAATCTCTGCAAGTCATGTTGGACCCAACCACTCAACCTCTATAGGTCATGTTGGTGGAACCCATCCAACCTCTGCAAGTCATGTTGGACCCAGCCACTCGGCCTCTATAGGTCATGCTAGTGGATCCCATCCAACCTCTACAAGTCGCATTGGACCTAGTCACTCAACCTCTGCAGTTCATACTGGGGGCACCCACTCAACCTATACAAGTCAAGTTGATCCTAACCACCCATCCTCTAGAATTCATGCTGGGGGCACAAATCTAAACTCTGCAAGTCATGTTGGATACAAAAACCCAGCCTCTGGAATTCATGTTGGGGGCACACACTCAATCTTTGCAAGTCAAGTTGACCTTCACCACCGAGCCTCTAGAAGTGATGCTGGGGGAAAACAAACAACCTCTACAAGTCATCTTGGACCTAACCAACCAACCTCTATAGGTCATGCAGAGGGAAAAAAATCATCCAATTCAAGTCATGTTGACACCGTTGAGAAAACCAACCATTCGAAACACAAGCCTAATTTCCCTTGTAGACTTTGCAAGGGAGGCCACCTTAATCACCAGTGCCCTACCATTATAGAGGTACAAAGAGTATGGTTCCAAGTACATCCTATTCCTAAACAACCTGAAGTTTCTCAACAACCTATTCAACCTTCGGTTTATCAAGTGGTTGAACCAATGTCATGTTTGGTCAACCCCACTCTTTCTTCGGAGAGTGAACTTTACCAAGTGATTCAATCGATGCAATATTTTGTCAATCCCACTCTTCCTTTGGAGAGAGACCTTTATAAAGTTGTTGATTCAATGCCATCTTCAATCAATCGCACTCTTCCTTTAGAGAGTGAATCATATACTAGTCATATTTTCTTCACTACTAGTTCAGAACCTTCTAGATAAGGGGGCACTGACTTTGCTTCAATTGAACCCCCGCCAAGCCCTCGTATTGCTTCCTTTAACTGGGATACCCTAGCTGAGTCACACCTTCCTTTTGATGCACCTTTTCAAATAAAGGTCCAAATTGGACACTACATGATTTCTTGTTGTATTGTGGATGAAGGAGCCTTTGTTAGTATTTTATTCATTCGTGCTTGGAGAGGCATGGGATCTCCCAACCTTATGTCGACTGATAGTAAGTTACTAGCTTTTGATAGAAGAACTAGTCAAGATTTGATAATTATTACTCAAACATCTGTCATTTTCGGTGGGAATATTGTCGTAGTTGATTTTATGGTGATAGAGGACCCCTTGGACTTCTATACGGTCCTCGGGCATGATTATGTTTATGTTATGCAAGCTGTGGTGTCAACGCTCTTTCGTGTGATGTACTTTCCTCATAACCAAAGCATTGTTACTATTGATCAAATGACATTTCTTGATCCCTCTCCTGTCCCAACTAGAGACCAGGTCTATCCTTTATTAATTCCTAGTGTTTCGGTAGACACTGCCCCGCCATGGGTGATTTATGTGGCCTCACATCCATCGTGTCCAATTCCTACTAAGAAGAAGCCTCTCTGTTCATGATTACATTCTTAGGAATTGGTCCTAGCAGTTGACCAGGTGATCTATCCTATGCGGACTGTGGAGCCTGCTCTCCACCCTGTTGATCCATTTGAATGTTTAGACATGTGTTATATTTGGGATGGTCTCCTTCCTTCGGCTGAGGTCTTCCTATAGTCTTTGATACATTCTGACCTTCTCATGGATGTTGATCCAATTGTAGTTAAATCCAACCCTGACTTGATTATTGATCTTGATTCATCCGACGATTGATCCTCTTATGATTTCATTGTTGAGTCTTTGTATCTCCCATTGAACAACAAGTTATTAATCCTGATGAGTTTGACCTTTTTAGTATAATTATCGACTCCTGTGATCATGAGTCTGTTCCTACAGAATCTATTACCCCTGTCAACTTTATCTTTCCTCTTGAGGTTGATCTTATTGATTATAAATCCTCGGGCCTTGGCACTATAGATTCTTCTTCGGTTGATTCTTCCTTGACTACACCTTTTGTGGAAGATAGCGAAGTTGCAAGTGTTTCTACCAAAGTGACTTGGATCAGATCTTTTCTTTTGGATATGATCTTGCTATTATTGTTTCTTGGAGACAAGAATCTTAATTGGATTCACACTGCTTACTGGTCTCACCTTATTGTTCAAGCTGTAACTGCATCTGCATGTATTATGCTTGTGCTTATGAGCCTGATGTTGGATTCCATGCTTTTAGCTCATTATATAAGCCCTCATATCTGCTCTCATTTCTACTCATCTTTATACCATTTTTCCTTTGTAACTTGACACACTTTACTTGGAGGGGACGTCTCCTGAGTGTCCTTATCCTGCTCATGTTCATTGCATTATGCTTAGGTATGTTCCTCGTGCTTGGAACTAGTTTATCCTGCTTCTAACACTCGTCTCCTTGCATTTAGAGCATTCTTTCTGGTCTCCTTTGAGCTCATCAAAAACAATAAGGAGGCCACGAGTTGACTTTTACAGGATCATTAAAACTTTATGGGAAAGATACAGAGTTATCTTCAAGCCCTGATATAGCTCTCTAAAATATGACTAGATTGTCAAGTTCGCTTGTCCCTTCAAAATCATTAAAGGATGTGAAGGAACATCCACATAGGTATAAGTTTACCCATTTTTTCGAGCCATGTGGATTACTTACGAAAAATGAATACTCTATTTTCTTCGAAATCTAGAAGAGTATCTTCATGTATAGGTTTATCTCTTTTTCGGGGCTAGAGGGCTAAACTTATGGAAAAGGAACCTATTTGAGCTTACTTTTCTCTTTCTTTGTTCTATGGTTTAAACTATGAAAAATATTTCGAGCATTCTTTATGTTATTTTTCATGCTTGATAAAACCCTAGGAAAAAAACATCGAGTGATATTGCTTTTCTTCACACTCGTTAAAACTAAAGCGTTCTGCTTGTTTTTGAAGAAGCATCGATATGGTGATAGTTTACCCCTTTTTCAGACCTTTTCGACTAACTACAAAAAATGCATACATTGGTTCTCCTGAGCTAAGAGAGTTCTCCTCTTGATTGTTTTATAATTTTTTGGACTTTGGAGACTAACCTTACGAAAAATCCTTCCTAGAGTCTTCTTTGGTGTTTTCAGACTCCCAAAATTGTGAAAACACCATCGACCATCCACTAATTAGGGCTTGTAAAAACCACGAATCAGTGCTCTATCAAGCATTCTTCTTTCTCTTCTTCGAGCTTTCCAACAATGAAAAAGGTCTCGGGTTTGATTTATTTGACTCATTAAACCTTTACTAGAAAGAGGGAAAGGGAAGTTCATTCAAATATATTTTGTACCATGGCAACAAGTCTTGTTTCCTTGAACAAAGCACTAGTCTTGGGTCTATTAACAGTTGGGTTCTAGTTCTTGAACTTATCCTGATCTCAGAGTTTTCACTCCTCCAGTTGGTTACTATTTTCCAAGTATATGGAGAATCTGTCAATGTCTCCAACATTGCAGATTTGTATCACCGGTTCCTTTGTGTCAAAAAGTTTCCTAAGTCACTATTGTGTCATGCTCATTGTTCAAGGATAAAACCTTTGTCAACCATTCTGTAGTTGCATTGACCTTTTATGTTGGCCATTCCCTGGTATTAGTTCATTACACCAAGTTTTCGGTGGTCCTTACTGCAAAATTTTGTACCAATTCCAGATCTAATTAGTCTTTGACTTACCTCATGTTGGATGATGGAGGATACCTTAATTCCTTCCTTCCAACAGATCTCTTCAAATCGACATCAACACATCTCGCTCTGGGAATGAGATTTAGAGTTTATGATAGTACCTTGGGTATTAATGTTGTCATTAGTGGCAATTTCCCTCGCTATTGGGTAGCAGGAATACCTTAATGTCTCCTACTTGATGTATTCTTCAGGTGCTCAACTTCAAGACCATTTATTCACACTTGTTAGAATGTACTAAGTACCTTGGGAATCATTTTCATTAATGGTGGTTTCCCTCACGTTTGTTAACGGTCCTCATTAATGATTGGTAATCAAATGGTTTCCTCCATGTCCGACTTCAGGTCCTTTATTTGCATGGTTAGGTTTCGTACCTTTTAGGTGGTTTGGATTGAATACCTAGGGTAGACAATAGAATCGTCATCTTTTTCTATTGTCCGAGTTGTGCAAGACCTTGTCACACTTCATATGACATTTAATTAGACATAGGTCCACATTGTATTCTTGTGGCTATGATCATTTATTGAGCATGGATCCACCTTGTTCATTTGTGGCCATGACTCCTTTAGATTTTATATGGCGCCTTTTTGCATATTGTGTGTTCATGATAGTTACATTAGTTATACACATGTTGGATCTCCCTGTATCTTTGTGGTGATCATTTATGTCCCAGAGATCAATTTTGTATGACATTTATCTCTTTTTTAGGTACCTTTGTTCGAGCCTATGATCTTGGATTCTTCGTCTCTTCGACTTCTTGTGTCAAATGCTTCCTTTTGATAATGTATTTCATATATAATCTTCCCCTCTAACCTCATACATTAGGGGGCATCTGTTATAGGCATAAATGACACATCTATGCCTGTGACAACTTTCATAAACGTTTGTCGCATGATGTCACTTCCATGATGACAGTTCATGAAATGCCACAGTTAGTCATTGAAAAAACACCTTGATTGAAGGATCCATATCTAGAGTTCCGTAACTCCATTTAAAATCATCTCTGGACCATCAAAAAGGTATCTTGCTAAGGAAAAACTTTCTAGAAGACACTAACCCCTAAAAATGCATGGAAATACCCTAAAAAAGATAATTTTTGACCCACTGACGAGTTTTCTTAAGCAAACCTGCGAGTTTCCCTTGACACTCGTGACTCTTTTTCATAAAACCTATGTGTTTCCCTTGAAGTGGAAAAAAATATAAAATTATGAAAAATCTCAAATTAGCGGTGGTTTGGGTGGTTTTGGAGCTGATCCTGTAGTTGTAACTGAGCCCTATTCGATCCTAACTCTTTAGAAAAGTGTATAAGAGAGGGAGAGTGGTCCATCAAGTTTTCTTGAGGTGCCTAGAATGAGGAGAAGGTATACTTTGTATTTCTTCCATTATCAAAAAAGATTTGATGCTCTTCCCTTTCCAAATCATTGTTTGGTTGATGTTGAATCTATGTTTATGATTACATGATGATGCTTATCAGATTAGGGTTTCATGTTTTATTGAATATAATCTCCATTCATGTAGTCAAATTGGTTTGAGGAAGGTAAAAGCTTGTTTTGCAGGTTTCTTGGATTGAGGAAAAAGAGGAGCAAGAGGATGCCTAAAGGAAAGCTTGGATCGACTTTCAGTGAATAAGGTATGAACCTATTTTAACTTTGAATCTTTTCTATATTTACTTGCATAACTTCATGCACTTGTCTTTATATCCCTAGTATGTTGGTGGCCTCTTAACCCCCAGCCATAGGAACACTTTCCCTAACAGCAGTCAGATCAAGTTGGTGAATTTGAATCCTATCTAGCATTTGAATTATTCCTATTGTAACACCATTGTATTGCACACAAGTTCATGGTATTGGATGTAATTTTATGCTGACCAATTTTGTCTCTTGGTTGTTGAATTTTTCCATGAATGTTTGATAAGTGTATACAAAATTCTTCCTTTCTCCTTCAACCTTCTTTCACAAGTAAATGCATTCAGGCCTGAAGATCCTAAGCTTTGAAAAATTAAACAGTTTTTAGGAACAACATCTTACTTAGTAACAATATAGAAAATAAAAAATATAATCAACCATAAACAATAGAAAATTACACTTATAATTAACAAGAATATTTGAACAATGAGAAGCCACTTATCTTTTTGAAAGATGAATACAAAGAAATTCATTGAGATAGAGAAATTTTCCACCCAATTGTAGGTATTTTGTTGTAGGTAGGTAGTTTCTTGTAGATTATACCACTGAGAAAAAGAAGAACAATGCAAAAATATCAAGGAAATCTTTCCATCTCAAAAGCAAGGAGAAAATAAATAAAGTATCCCACTTTTTTATCAAACCGATTATTTGGCATCCACAATACCTACCTCACACAACACATGGAGAATTATTCCTTCTTTTCTTAGTAGTCCCTTAGAAGTCCCTCCATCTGATGCTCTTCAGTGTGGGCATACAAAGGTCCAAGCCATTTTCCATTAACTCCAACGTATTTTTTCCTTGCTTCTTGGTTATTCACAAGGGTCTAATAGCTCCCTTTTATGGATATTTAGTTCCTTACTATGACATATTATTTTTACTAAGGTAAAGATCACTTTTCCTCTCCTCTATACAACTCAAAATAACTATTTCCCACTCAAAATTTGAATTCCCCCCTATTTGCTTGAATTAAGGATGATAATAAGAGTCTTAATCCTACTTATTGTAATACTCCCTTGTCCACCATAGTATAAATGTTAGTTTACTAACTTATAAATATGTTGTCACTTCATTAGTTCCATGGAGAAGTTATATGTGGCTAACCTACCACTCTATGCACCACTCTGCATGAGTTTAGGAGCTCTAGAGACCAATCCCTAGATTTTAGGAGCCTACACTGAGTCATGGGAGTCCCACCTTCAGTTCACCTTAGTCTGTGTTGTTTTATGCTCCAATGGAGCACATTCAATTCGCCTTTAGTTAGTCTAGTGCCCGTTTTTCATTATTTATGGAAATGGGTGCCTTTGCTCACCTATATTGGTCAGTTAACTGATTGTGAGCCATTTCAGTTGTCTGGAGTTACATTAGTGAGCCTTAAGTCGTGATTATTCTACAGTTAGTGCTGGCTGGAGTCAGTCTGAGTCATGAGATTCAAATCAATCCTAAAGGATTTGAATTCTCTCTATTGTATCATCAATGTATTTCATACAGATTAATGATTATTTAATTATGGTTATGTTGTCAATTTTTTTCCTAGTTTTTGAATAATTTCACCATGATTGTTTGACAATTGTAACACATAAATTCTTCCTCATTCATCCTTATTTCACTATGAGTTTCAAGCCACCCTGATGATCATGTGGAGTTGCTAATTTCACATGGCATTAAAGATCTACAGGGATGATTTACATTCGAAATGAAGATTGTATGCAGGTTAATTAAAGAATTCAGTAGATTTGTGCTGCTCTCGAAGCTGTAAAATGGATAATTCAACTTCCTTGACACCAAGTATCCTCACACCCTTCAATTACATGGATTGAATGGGAGATATGAATATTGTGTTATGCAAGATGGGTCTGTATAGGGTCACTATGGGAAAGGATCTTCAAACCCAACAACCTGTAGAGAAATCAAAGTACCTGAAAAAATTGGATGAAGCATTTGGTTTCATGTGTATTCATATCTCCATGGAGTTGCTATCCCACCTTGATGGATTAAAAACACCAAGGGAAGTATGGTTGAAGCTCAAATAATTGTTTGACAAGTAGGATGAGCTGATATGCCACATTTTGGTGAATGAGTTGATTACTCTTCAACCCAACAGTTTCGAAACTATCCAACAATTCTCCAAATTCAAGTATTTGGTCATGCAGTGCAAGAAACGTGGAATTGACAAGAAGGATGAGCAACCAATTATCTCCATTATGAGAAAGCTTGGATATGAATTTTCTGTATTTGTTTCCACATTCCACTCTGGGATATTGGCAACCCCAAAATGGTGAATTCCCTCACTTGATGCATTCATTGAATCCCTCATTCAAGAACAAGATAAGTTGATTCATATGGGAGTCCTAAAAACCTCCAAGAATCAATATCTTATGGCTATGGAGACCAAGAATGTGCAAGAAAATGGGAAGAAGAAAGGGAAGGACAAGAAGTACACTGAAAAAAAACAAAGGAGAAGCAATATCCTTTAGACAAAGCCTCTGGTTCTAGAAAGGATAAGGATAAGAGGTTTGAAAATACCAAGTGTTCGTATTACAAAAGAGGGAGCCATCTAGACAACCTATGTATGAAGAAAACAATAGATCAGATGTCAAGACTTCTTGATAAGAATAACATTTCCCTACCAGAAGGTGCAAGGAAGACATATTCTGGAAGCAAGACTGAATATCATGAGAGATTCCATGCACTGAAGGATGGATTCTCACAATACAAGACTTTGTCATTGATTCAAGAGTCTCCAACCACATGATTTCCTCCAAATAATTATTTTCTTCTTTAGATGTCACTAGTGATCCTAGGATACACATGGGACATGACTCTGAAATCCCAATTGTTGAGAAGGGTTCAATTAAATATGAGCATGGAGTGTTCAATAACGTCCTATATGTGTCGTCTTTAGAAAAAAACATATTGTATGTATATCAGATGACCCATACTGGTTCACCAAAGGGAGTTGTATTTTAACCTGACACAATTGATATCTCAAATATATATACCAGGAAGATGATAGCGAAAGGAGTTGCAAACCATGCCTTCAAGGCATATGATTTATCACATTTTTTTCCACACCCACTACAAATTGCCCTATTGACTCATGCTAATGAAATAAGAAGAACATGGCGTGAGATATTCGACCATCTAAATTTCAAATACCTCCAATAGATGCACAATGAATAAATTGTTGAGGGATTTCCTCTTATCAAGTCCTCTCAAGGTTTCTACAATGGATGCTTTGTAGGTAAGCACCCAGAGTGAAGGTATGAATTTGGGAAGCTAAGAAGAGCAGCCTCTACACTTGATTTGATGCATAGTGTTGTCTCTAGACCAATTCCTATAACATCTATGAATTGATCCAAATACTTTCTGACCTTCATTGATGACTACTTCCAGGTATTGTTGGATCTACTTTCTTAAGCAAAATTCTGAGGTGTTTGAAACATTAAAAGTTTTCAAATCCTTAGTTGAGAACACTCTTGGGAAGAATATCAAAGCACTCAGATCAAATAGTGGAGGAGGGTACATCAAAATAGAGTTTCAACAACTATGTGCTTTATAAGGTATTCATATGCAACATCCAGTCCCATATACGCCACAACATAATGGTGTAGTTGAGAGGAAGAACTGACCATTGAAAGATATGGCTACCTACCTTCTTGAAGAAAGATATCTTCCACCATATATGTGGGATGAAACAAAGAACTGTGCTTTGTACATACAGAGCATAGTACCTCACAATTCAGTGGTTGGGGCCACTCTATTGGAAGCATTGATGTGACATAGGCATGATGTCTCACATCCGAGGATTTTTGGCTCCAAAGCATGGGCCATAATTCCATCTGATAAGAAGCAATCCTTCCAACCTCAAAGTAGAGAATGCATTCTATTGGGATATGCAGATGATGCAAAAGATTACAAGTTGATGGAGATCACAACCATAAGATGCTTCATAGATAGGAGTGTCCAATTCAATGAAGATCCTTTGCATGATGTACAACCACTTGAAGAGGAAGGTATACATGGTCAATCAATTCCATTTGAATATGATGATGTTTCTACTGATGTTTCAAATTCAGAGTCCGAAGATGAGGACTAAGAGGAACCAGATATTGATACTGATAATGAATATCAAGGAGGTCCAAATACATATCCAAATCCTTCTCCCAATCCAAGGCCTAAATGGGGTCAAAAACTCATTGAAGCTACTGGGAACAAAATTAGGGATCCATCTGATAGAAGGAGAACCATATTTCAATTCCAGGATGAGAACCTTGCACTTTTTCATACATATCCACTTCTCCTAGAGAGGTACTACATGATGCTGGGATATGATCCACAATCCTAGAAAGAGGATTGACATGATCCAAGGTGGAAGGAAGCCATGGATTATGAATACGATTCACTATAGAGCAACAAGACACGAGATATTGTCTCATTACCTTCAGGGAGAAAGCTTTTCCAATGCAAATGGATCTACAAAACCAAACTAGCATCAGATGGATCTACTACCAAGTACAAGGATCAGTTAGTTGCAACGGGGTATTCACAAGTTAATAGGTTGGAATACAATGAAACATTCACTCCTTTTACAAGAATGGACTTTGTAGTAGGGCTTTCACCCTTGCTGCAGGCAGGAACGGCTCCCTTTCATCTATAGGATGGAAGGGTAGGGTTACTATGAGAATGAAAGAACAGAAAGAAAATAGATTGAAACAGATAGAAAATGAAAGGAAAAACCCCTGCACACAAGGTTAGGGATAAGCTCCACAACTCTGCAACAAACTGTTAGAGAGAAAAAGAACCTGCAAGCAATCAATGGAAACTTGCAACAAAATATTAAACACCAAACCTACAAACAAATAATGTTAGAAAACTACAATCTACCAAAGCAAAAACATGAAAAGACAAGTATACCTTCTCTTGTTGGAATGGGCCACCATGCCCTAGCTTTGGAGAGCACTTCTCTTAGGAATGGGGAGATATGGCTCAATGGAGGAATGGAGGAGAGGGAGGGTGAATGGCTTCAGAGGCAAATGGTCTCAAGGCACTCACACGGGCATCATAATGATAGGGAGTGAAGGAGTGATTTGAGAGTGACCCCCACCCCTCTATTTATATTTTTTCTTGGGATTTTTAGGGTTTTAAGCCCCTGGTTGGGGCTTTAGCCCCTTTTTTTGGATTTTATCCCCTTTCTCCCAATCCTTAGCTCCTTTGGGGGTTTTAAGCTCCTTTTAGGGGGTTTAGCCTCTTTTTGGAGGTTTTAGCCCCTATGGGAGCTAGTTTGGCTCTTTTTAGGGGTTTTTAAGCCCCTTTTCATATTTTAAGCCTTTTTGAGGGTGTGGGGGTCAAATGGGGGTCGTGCATGGATGTCCTTGGGGGGTGTAGGTCATGTAGAGCTTAGTGAGGGATATTTTGGGCTAACAGACTCCATAAGATTGGTTTTGGCCATTGTAGCTTCGAAGAAATGGGAAGTACATCAAATGGATGTGAAGAATGCCTTCCTCCATGGTGACTTGGAAGAAGAGATCTACATGAGACAACATAAGGGGTACACTAAATATTCCTCCTTAGTATGCAAACTAAGGGAATCTCTATATGGGCTCAAGCAATCCCCAAGGACATGGTATGACAAGATGTATGCCTTCATACTGTCACGAAAGTTTGAAAGGTGCAAGTTTGACTGGAATGTCTACATGCAACAGAAGGGAGGTTGCTTACTATTGATTGTTTTGTATGTGGATGACTTGCTCATTACCAGTGGTTCAACTGCTGGACTGAGGGACATCGAGTCAGCTTTGATCAAGGCCTTCTCCATGACAGATCTAGGGTTGATAAGGCAGTTTATTGGCCTTTAAGTAAATAAAATAGCTTCAGGGATCATGATTACTCAGTCCATATATGTAGGTAATTTTCTCAAGAGGTTCCATATGGCTGATTGCAAAGAAACGTATTTCCCCTTCCTATCTGGCATCATATTGGAAGAAGGTGATTCTACACCCCTAGTTGATAACACTCTCTACAGATAGTTGATTGGTATCTTATTGTACCTTACTCGTTCGAGACCGGACTTGTCAAATGTTGTGAGTTTTGTTTCTAGGTTCATGCAATTCAAATCAAATAATTTTTTGAAGCATTTGACCAATTCTTGAATTGCATCTAGGTCAATAAGGTCACAAACAAGCAAGGTTGGTGCACTGGAAAGAGACTACGGTGTGAAAATTGAAGCTCAAATTTTCAACATACTTTAAAACAACACTCATTAGAAAAAATAAATTTGATCTTCATGATACAAATTCTTTGGAATGGTGCGCTTGGCGATATGAAAAGATCCATGCCTTGGTATTGTGAAGCTATAACTAGCATAAGGGAATTGCATTTTTTTGAAATTAAAGACATGGGTGACATATTTACCATTGAGACGAGAAAGTACACATGTTTTTTGTGGATTTTGCATTGAAAATCCTCACATTATTTTTATATAAATAAACAACTTAAATTTCTTGTTTTTACTATTATATTTATTATCGTGTAATTATTTATCTATAAATGTTTAATTTGAATGTTTAATTTGAATGTTTCTTAGCCACAGATAAATTCTATATGCCATAGGCATATCCCAGGAAAGTCTTCATACAATCAAGGTGAAAAAAGAAATACTTAATTCTTAAGATGGATTTGGTAAAGGCATATGACTAAGTGAATTGGAATTTCCCAAGGCTAGTGTTTTTGCAAATCAATGGGTGGTGTAACCTCAACAAACTTTGCTTTCCTAATCAATGGTTCTCCTACCAATTTTTTTTCAAAGCCATAGGGGGAAGAGACATTAAAAAGTTTAAAATATCTATGTGTTGGTCTTTAATAAAGTTTGAGGAAAGATTGCAATTGTGGGTTTCTTCAACTTATGCTTTTAAAGAACTACCCTTAGTGGTATCATGGGTTATATGGAAGCATATAAATTCAATTATTTTCGATAATGCTCATAAGAATGTCATCCGAGTTAGTTCAAGTGTCGATGGATTTTTCAAAGAAGTTCATAAACATGAGCAAGATAGTTTTAGGATTCTTCTAGTCCCTCTATTTTCATAAACTCTTCTAGTGGTATTATATGACAGTGCTTGTTAGTAGAACAAATGTGGGATATGAATGGTATTAAATTGTAGAGGAAATCATTACTTTCAATTATGGATTGGGCATGGATATGGTTCCAACAAAAGAGACGAACTCTTGGCTCTTTGGGGTTTACATTTTTTTCTTTCTCTAAAGGTTTTCTTGCTAGACAGGTTGCAAGTGACTCCAAAGTGATCATTGATTGGTCATTGGGGAAATCAAGTCTTTGGGAGGATCTATTAGCTCATTGGATTGAAATACTTACGGAACTTAAAGTATTAAAGTTCCATCATATCACCTTCAAGCATATCTTTCATTAATTCAATGCAGTAGTTGATTGCTTGTCCAAGAAAGTTATTGGAAATGTGGAAGGGTTCTTCATTTTGAAGAATTTAAAGGCCAACATCTAAAGTCTAAGGGTTCCCTTCAAGCTTACTAGAATTATTTAAAGTCATATTTCATAAGAATCATATGGAAGAATATATACATATACATACATATGAATTCATCTTATTGGAAACTAAGCATAAGAAATTGCAATCCCTTGACTCTGTTACTCCCCACAACTAAACATAATATATACATCTATGTCTGTGTGGTGGGGGTGGGGGGTTGTATGAGAATGGGAAATCACACTATCTTGGAGAGTCATATATGCATATGTCTTAGTCTGTGATATTTGAAATAGATCAAGTGATTGTTGTAACTTATGTAAAGGCTTGAGAATTCAAACAATTATATCTAATGCTAGTTGTGGGTAGATAGTCCCACTCAAAACTTATGCTTTTAAAGAAATAACCTCAGTGGTATCATGGGTTAAAGGGAAGCATAGAAATTCAATTATATTCTATAGTTCTCATAAGAATGACATCCGAGTTAGTTCAAGTGTCGATGGATTTTTCAAAGAAGTTCATAAACATGAGCAAGACGATTTTAGGATTCTTCTAGTCCCTCTATTTTCATAAATTATTATAGTGGGATTATTTGTTGGTGCTTATTACTATAAAAAATGTGGGACATGAATGGTATTAAAGTGTAGAGGAAATCATTACTTTCAGTTATGGATTGGGCGTGGAGATGGTTCCAACACAAGAGATGAACTCTTGGCTCTTTGGGGTCTACATTTTTTTCTTTCTCTAAATGTTTTATTGCTAGACAGGTGCAAGTGAATCCAGAGTGATCATTGACTAATCATTGGGGAAATCATGGGGAAATCAAGTCTCTAGGAGGCTCTTTTAGTACATTAGATTGAAATACTTCAGGAACTTAAAGGATTAAATTTCCATCATATCACCTTCAAGAATATCTTTAATCAATTCAATGCAGTAGTTAATTACCTGTCCAAGAAAGTTATTGGAAATGTGGAAGGGGTTCTTCGTTTTGAAGAATTTAAAGGCCAACATTTGAAGTCCAAGGGATCCCTTCCAGCTTATTAGACTTATTTAAAGTCATATGTCATAAGAACCATATGGAAGACTATATATGTATACATACATATGCATTCATATTATTGGAAACTAATCCTTAAGAAATTGCACTCCCTTGACTCTGTTACTCCCCACAACTAAACACAATATATACATGTGTGTCTGTGTGGTGGGGGTGGGGATTTGTATGAGAAGTGGAAATCACACTATCTTGGAGAGTCATAGATGCATATGTCTTAGTATGTGATATTTTCAATAGATCAAGCAATTGTTATAGCTTATGTAAAGGCTTGATCATTCAAACAATTATATGCAGTGTTAGTTGTGGGTATATAGTCCCAATCAAAACTTTAGGGGAACCCAATTGCTTGCATATTGCTTATATATGGTTCAAGCAACACCCAAAAATTGATGTTGATGTCTTCCTACGCTTGGTATAATGCATACAAAGCAATGTCTTGATGTATCAAAGGCCACGCACACTACTATGCAATTTCTATTAAATGGAAATGATGAAGCAAGCAACAACCCAATCACACATCACATTTAACCACATAGATTACCCTAGACACCCAAATGGGAAAACCAACAAAGGTGGATTTTGTTTATACTGATAAAAAATTACAAACTAAACCTTTACAATCTCAATTGGAGATTATGTGTATTCTTACTCATGAGTGTATTTTTGCAAATGGGTTTTGTCTCAAAGACAATAGTTGCTCCTAGTGGACATGCATTAAATCCTTTTCATCATCTCATCTTTAATTAACTTGTTGGATTCCTAGTCCTTATTATTCTATTATTGTGTCATTTTTCCCAAACACGGTTTTTTTGTTGTTGTTGCATACTTCATTTTTTCTCATTTCTCTTTGGTTGTTGTTTTCATCCTTAAAGACATCCTCTATTATAATGTTGCTTTAAAAGTTCAATAGTCAAATGATTTGTTTTATGTTTTATCTTCCTATAACCATTGATTTAAAACAAAAATGATTTGTTTTATGTTTTATCTTCCTATGGCTATGATTAAGAAAAAATCAAGTTATATCCATTTCACAAAAGTTAACCAAAAATATTTAATAAATTCTTTAAAAAAAAAATTTTTACCATTTATTATTTTTTTAAGTAACCAAATTTCTATCTTATCTTTATTTTTATGCCTAATTTATTCTTACTTATAAACTGAAAATTATTGGTTTTTAAGATTTTTAAGTATAACCAAATTTCTTTCTCATCTTTATTCTTATACCTAGTTTATCTTTACTTTTTTCCTCAGAAAAATTCGTAATTTATTGCATCAAAGCACAAAATTACATTCATACATGTAATGAGGAAAAAAAAACCCATACATTGTCAACGTAAAACATAAAGTATCATCCATGTCAAAATAGCTGAAAGAAACCCTAAAAATGTCGCTCACTGTATCCAAAATTTAAAAAAAAAGAAAACTGAAAACTGCCCTAGACAAGCAAATCCAGATCAACGAAAGATTTGCCTGCAGGACCAACCATCGGAAGAGTCATCGGCAGCATGGGAAAAAACCACCCATGAGCGCCGACCACCGCCACAAAAACTAAAAAGATGTTGTCGTCAATGACCAAGCAAGGCCCTGGAGAAATCGCCACTGCAAGAACGGCCGCAATAGGCAACAACACCCAAAACAGACATCAGAAAAACTAGAGCCCACAGAAAACAAACAACACTTGGGAAGGGCACGACCGCAACACGTCGAACAGTCCATCCACCATCGCCACAAATTAGCCAACAACAAAGGCCAAACCGCCTCTGAAGATCGTCGTCATTGCCGCAAGAACAGGTCATCGCGCAAGAGATCTGTGGAAAAGCAAACTGGCTAAGCCCACCACAAAACCCACCCAATGCTCCCGCAGAGAGGATAAGACGGCTGGGAGAAACCCTAGCCGTTTGGAGAGGGAAAACCAGAAAACGACTCTCAAACCCTAAATTGCAGAACGCCCTTCGTTCATTGATTCCTAGTTTATCCTTACTTGTAAAGAAATGTTTTTATATTTATAAAGATCTTTTCAAAATGTGTCAAAAACCTTTCATTTATCTAGATGTTTTTTACTTTTTACTTTTTTTCAATATTGTTTTATTGTGTTTTCAAAATTTTAAACACATTTTAATTTTTAATTAAATTTTTAAATCAATAATATTTTCTCAAATATTAATTTTTATTAATTTCCTTAATAACGCATCCAAATTTTAATTTGATAACACTAGTTCTACCACTAAATTATGTAATTATTTTATAAAATATTTATTCCACACAATCTCGTTTACATAGTTTAGTGGGCTTGTAATTCTTTTTGTCTCTTGAGACAAGTTTAATTTTACAAAGGTGAAAGTAGACCTAAAAGTTTTCGGAGGAGCATCTTAAGGTGACGATGGCGACCATTTTTTGTTTTTATATTTATTTAGAAAGTCAAGCTTTCCTTCTCAAGTGTGGTATTGGGGTGGTCCTCTTTATCAACTTGTCTCATTACTTCTATAATATTTTCCCACATATATAGGGAGTTTCATAATTAAGCGGATCTTTATTTAAATAAGCTCTCGAAATGAATATGAGGATGTGGAACATGAAGCTAGGACTTTTCACTTCTAAATTTGTTTTAGATAGTCATTTGGAAATGGTTTTATGTGGCGTGTAATGCTAGTTTTCTTTTGTATGTAATGCTTTAGTGTTGATGGTAAAGATCTTTTTAAACTATAAACTAAGATAGTTTCAGTTAGTTTTAGTCTCTAAAATATATATTTCACATTGTTTAAAATTGGTTGGAGAGGCAAGCACCAGGGCGAGGGGTTATGTTTTTTTTATCACGGAGGAACTATGGTTTCAAATTTTGTGTGTGGTTTAGGAATAAGCACCAACAATCAAGGACAAGGATACACTCTATACCTTGGATTGAAAGAATTTATAAATTTAGGAATTCGATCGCTAGTGGTGATTGGAGACTCTCTCCTCATCATTTCCCAATCTAGACATTACCAAGAGATTATGGATCAAATAGCCTTCATAAGCACATTCTTGGTATTCTTCTTCAAATTTCGAATGCTCATTTCTATCACATTTGGAGAGAACACAATGCTATTGCAAATAAACTCACTAACGAAGCCTCGTAATTGACTTGTGGGGGTTTAAAGAAAAATGGGGCCAAACTATATCCTGTTGGATCCCCTAGTCTTTTTGTATTTGGAATGACCTTTTTTATTCAATTTTCGAGTCCCATAAAGCATTGACTTCTCTAATTGATGTTAGTTTGAAAGTATGGTTTATTTAATGCATTTGGACAAGTTGAGATATGTTGTTTTTCAGGTTTTTGAACCTTCTTGGGCACACTTTGTTAGTAAATTGGGGAGTTTTCCCTGGGTGTTTGAAGGCAGTTAGTGTTTGAAGGTTTTTTGTGCTGAAAAGTATCAGTTTTGACACAGAGAGTTGTAATGGTTCTTGTTGGTCTGTTCATCACGATGGAGGTAGTAGGCCTTGTGTGGGTTTCATCTAAATGTCATGGTGTTGTGGAACTTAGAAAATATTCATGCCTTCTCCTATGATCGAGGAGACAAGCTTCCTAGACTAGCAATTGTTATCAATGAGGACTCTCAATTTCACTTAATTTATTGTTTGAAGCATATGGGTTCTACTCTTTCCTTTGTGTGCAAGGTGTGGGATACTAGGATTTTGAAGGACACAATAGATTCTAATTTAGCTATGGGTCATCTATTTTCTAGATGGGATGAGTACAGTTTCCTATTACCTTTGGAGTTCTCTAGTGATAGGGAAGAAGCATCCATTTTGTTCTATTGTTGGGTTGGTATAAATCCTGTTCTTTTAGGGACGATTCAGGATAGGCTCGAGCATCTCAGTGGTGGCTTCCGCTCTTTAAAGTCTTTGCTTAGCAATTTTAGGGGTTGATTTTGTAAGGAATTGATAGTCTTGGTTCGACTGGTATAAATCTTGTTATTTCAGGGGTGATTTGTGTATAGATGGAATTCTTGTAAATCTTGGTGGTGGTTTCTACATTTTGAAGTTTATGTTTGGTAACTCTAATGGTAGAATTTGTAATGGAATTGAAAGTCTTGAAGGGATTTGGGACTTCATTACTATTATGGATATTGATAAGAAGATTGAGGATCTCATGGAGAGAACTTGTGAAGCCCAATATAGTATCTATGGCATCCGTCGTCATTTGAGGTGTTTGAAGGACCAAACTAAATAATTAATAATTGCTATTCATCAGTTAATTGCTCATGTACCTATTTTGGATGGTCGTTTGGATAAAATTGAAGGAACCTCTCAATAAATTTCAAGTTTCACTTCCGAGATGGATTCCCAACTTGTTGATGTTGAAGGGGTTGTTTGTGCCTATAATGAGCAAGTTAAAGTGATTTTGAAGAATGTTACCAAGCATGAGGATCTTATTACAGGGAAATAATATATAAGATTGATGAAAAATCAAATGATAAACTTGTTGATGGGCTCTCTACTCTAGTCGATTCAAATTATCTCAAGTTCAAAGGAGAGAGATGGAAACACAGAGGATAGTCATGAAAATTAGACCATGGAGAATGAGGAAATAAATGAAGATTCTAGTGACTCTAAAGATGAGGAAGTCGAGGAAACTATGGATGAGGATCGTGATTATGATGATGCCAGTCATGAAGAAGATGTAGAAGGTGAAGATGCTGAGCATAATTCAAAAAATGAAGAAGAAGATCCTTATGATGTCCAGGTTTTGGATAATGACACTAGTATTTAACATTTCTTCATGAAATGTTTTGTAAGCTACTTGTTGGACAATTTGTAAGAATGTATAGCAACTTAGGGAATTTTTTGTGTCATAAGGTTGCTCCCTCTTGGATGACTGTAATGAATATATTTTCTTTTCATTATATTACTCTAGAACCTATTAATTGTCTTTGAGTAATTTTGTACTGTTCTGTCGAATTTATTCATTCTTTTATAAATACAAATTAATTGTTTTTGTAAAAAAATATGACTAAAATTCGTTGTTAGATTACAAACAATGCGAGAGTCAACCTCATGGACAATGTAAGAGTCAAGCTTAGTGGTGATGGAGAAAAGGGGATACCATACTACCTCTAAGTGACTAAGTGCTCAAATATAAGGCAAATTTATAACCCAAGACCCAAAGGAATTTGACAACACTCGAGGTTTTGACAACTATTTTATGATAAGTTTTGCGACTTTGAAAAAGTAGTCAAAATCAATCTTATGTAAACTCATGCTTTATGTAAATAATTTAGACAAACTACCAATTTTCTCTATCTAATTAATATTTAACATTTAAGATTATATCTACTTTCTTAATTAACATGTTAATATAAACCATATTTTAATCAATATAAATAATAAAATAATAAAATACTTTATGTAAATAATTTAAATAAATTACCTATTTTATTTATTTAAAATATTTAACATTTGATTATAACTACTTTCTTAATTAACAAGTTAATAATAATAATAATAATCTATTTTTAAGGTCATTGTCAAGCTAGACACAAATTTGGTGTATGAGACCCCCTTTTTTGTGGGACAAGGGACCCTCCTCTAGGCAAGGATTTAACTGCTAAAGTCTAAGAGGTGTACATACACTACCCCCCCTCTCCCTCTGGATTTGAACCCTTAACCTCCTAAGAAGAAACACATGCTCTTACAAATAATAAAATTAATAAATTTTTATAACACATTTATAATACATATATCGTAACTTCATTTTAATTTTGAATGTAATAAATTTAAATTATACGATGATGAAAAGATGTGAAGAAAATAAATTTATGCTTAAAAAAATACAAATAAAATATTTTATTAATATTATGGTTTTCACAAATATTCATATTTAATTTTTGCGTCGAGAGGCGCTCTACAACACAGCCCAGTATGGAGAAGATCTTGTAACGTGGTGTAACGTTACTAACATGCCAGCAAAAAATAATAGTGGTAGTGAATATTATGGGAGAGATCTTGTAACGTGATGTAACGTTTGTAACATGTTGGCAAAAAATAATAGTGATAGTGAATATTATGGGAGAGATTTTGT
Organism: Pseudotsuga menziesii; assembly: GCA_001517045.1. Taxonomy (NCBI): domain Eukaryota; kingdom Viridiplantae; phylum Streptophyta; class Pinopsida; order Pinales; family Pinaceae; genus Pseudotsuga; species Pseudotsuga menziesii. The sequence goes on from LPNX011204786.1 coordinate 31,606, forward strand.
AACACAAAATAAAAAATAATACCACTTCTGTAAAATTATTTTTATTAATAAAAACTAAATTTCTAATAGGCCAAAGTAAGTGTCCGCCACAAAAACAATCTAATATGGGGGAGATGTTGTAATCTTCCTACCTAACAAAATAATAAAAAAGTAAAAATTTAATTATCCGTAAAAAAAATATGTGGGTCAAGAAAAAAACACAAAATTGAATTACCTACAAAAAAATGTTGGCCTTGGACATGGTTTTAAAACCATGTGCAAGGCATTCTAAACAACCCATGGTTTTATTGTACATGGTTTAGGAGGCTTTGCACATGGTTTTAAAACCATGTGCAAGGCCTCCTAAACAACCCATGGTTTTATTGTACATGGTTTAGGAGGCTTTGCACATGGTTTTAAAACCATGTGCAAGGCCTCCTAAACAACCCATGGTTTTATTGTACATGGTTTAGGAGGGCCTTGCAAATAGTTTTAAAACCATGTGCGAGGCCTCCTAAACAACCCATGATTGTAGGAGTGGGGAAACCATGCAATGTTCATTCCTAACAAAATAAAAAATATTATATGTCGGTCATAAATAATATTAAATATTAATAATAATAAAATTATATGTGGACCTTAAATAAAAAGATGTGTCTTTTGGTTTGAATCAAATCAATTTATACCTAAGAAGAGGTTTGCACCTCGAGAGATTTGATCCATCTCGACGCTTGATAGAGCCTAGGATTTGGATCTATGCTGGTTAATCTAATTTAAATAAAAATAAAAACTAATTGTTTGAATGTAAGATAAAAATGTTAACCTGCTTATATATCCATGAGATACAAAATGCTGAATTCTTGCATATCTTTAAATGTGCATATGCCTATTGTTGTTTTTAATTTAAAGTACATTTTTTTTTTAATTCAATCATTTTAAGTATACCACAATATGCTTGAAGTTACTATGTAATATTAAATATATTTAATCATTTTTTAAGACTAATAGTAAAAGTTATTAAAATACCATCTATATTTCAATATTTCATGAGTATAGTCGTAATTTATTAACTTCTCATTGTATAGGTGAACAGGTAGAATTGAAACTAGATAAGCAAGAAATTTATATATGACTTGACGATGAAAAGGATATTGGATATCTTGAAAATACTAAGAGATAGAAGTGGAAGAAGAATTGAAATGTTTTAAAACTTTGTTTTAAAAAAAAAAAATTATGGAGAACATGAAACCATATTCAAATAAATTCTAAATTACAATTTAAAATATCTTCATATTAATCATAAAATTTAAAAACCTTACTACTTTCTTAAAATAAAACATGGTATATTAACAATTCTAAATTACAATTTAAAATATCTTCATATTAATCATAAAATTTAAAAATCTTACTACTTTCTTAAAATAAAACATGGTATATTAACAATTTATTATATACTACTTGTATTATATTTGTCATATACCGCTGGTCATGAAATAGCACTTGTAAAGTAAACATGTAGAATCACTAGAGCCTCATACACTAATAGAAACACTCCGTCAAATGGAATAACGATTCGCTCAATAGGTTAAAGTCTCCGACAAATTAGAGTAGGCATCCAATGATTTTTTTTAATTGAACAAGGGAAACTATATAAAACATTTCCAAATATTTTTTATTAAAATTTTTTATTTAAAGAAAATGAATGAGAGTATGATTTTCTTATTTAACTTTTTGATAATAGATTTTGGGAATTCCAAATTTGTATAATTTGGATGCTTCGATAGGGCTTTTTAAAATGTTAATTTATTTTAATATTTAAAATAATTATTTAAATTATAGAAAAAAATAAATTCAAAAAATTATTTTCTAAAATTCTAGCCAAAAATAGCCTAAAAAGAAAAAAAGAAAAAACTTTGCACGATTGGCTTCATCCCAATGAATAGCAAGACATTTTGTGAATTTTGTAACGTAAATTTAACTATAACAAGAAACTAATGTGAATGGAGATATATGAAATATGACTCTAATGATGAAAATATGACCACAAAAATTAATAATGAAAAATAACATAAAAGTATTAACTTTCTTAAAAGTGAGATCCAATGTTCAATTAAATTAGCATAACCAGAAGTAAAGTGATCCATGAATTATAGACACAACCAACTGCTTAGTTTTGTGAAGATAGCTGTCTGTTAACTAAAATATATAATTTTATATCCATTATTCATACCAGATTGTTAGAATTAATATAAGCACCAAACATAAATGAAAAACAAAAACAAATACAAAAACTGATATGAAAAAAACAAAAACAAATGGTTATCAATTTCTTTAACTACCCTTTAAATAAAGCTTATTTAAATCTCAATCAAGATGTATTTCCTCTCAAGCAAGTCCAAAATATGAGATAATATCTAATTACCTATCTACATAATTACAATTAAGTTTGAATTTTCACTATAAATCCAAAAAAAGGTTCCATATGCAGATCTGAAAGCACTAAATATCAATGCAAAGGCCACTGGATAGTTAAGTCTTCATTACTATTATGGAGCAATGATTGCCATCTCAGATTTATTACTGATAGTTGGATTTTAATATCTTAAGTTCCAACTACTAGCAATGAGCTTCTAGTCAGTGTTGGAATTTGATAGGCAAAATGACCGTCATGAGGCATTTTGAACCTCAAATTAAAAATTTTAGTAGACCCTTTTTTCTGAAGGGTAAATTTATCATTTAAACTATATTTGAAGGGCAATAAAATTTTCAAAATATCATTACAGTACTACTATTTTTGAAGGAGCAACAAAATTACTAAAACTTCATTATAAATTACTATTAATAAATTAGTAATATCAATACTTTTATCTTATTATTATATAAAATTATACTTTCCTAATTCCAACCATACTTTCAAGTTTCACTAAAAAGAAAATTATTAAGTTAGTATTACTTCCATCATCCATGCTTTTCTATTTTGTAGGTTTTCTTGAAAGCAAAAGAAGTCATTTAACAATGATTTTTCTATTATTTTTTATTTTTTATTATTATTGTAATTAGCATCTACATAGTACAAATTTCAGTGCCCAATGCTCAACTAAATGATTTGAAAGTTGGAAGTGGAACTTGGAAGGCTGGAGTTGGAGCCTAGAAGTCCTTGGAGTTGGAGAGTGGGCAATAGAGGCTAGACTCTGGACACACACACTCTTGGAAAGCATTATCCAGATTCAAGGCATTGCTTGTAGAATTTTTTTGGTTTAGATTTAAAGATTTGTTTAAAAATCTATTGATTTGTTTAAAATCTATTATGATTTTTTATATATTTTATGTAATGTATATATATTTAAACTCTATACTCAGAGTGGATACTACTAGATGCTCCTAGTTTCAAATTAATGCGGACAAATTAGTAATTCATCTTGTAGCTATCAATGTGAATTGGGGTTCATATTTGCAACATAGGTGTAATGGGATTATGAAGTTTCACTGTGTAAAGGAGTTCAGTTCTAGCCACGTTGTTAGTCTGGAATATATTGGGTTCTTCCTCTTCAACTTATTGATATTGAGGTTTTAAACCTGATATTGTCGAGGTTTGTCGTTGTTATACTAACGAGGTTATAGAGTTCAGCCCAATGTGGGACTTTCAATGATTGGTTAACTGATGAGTAGTTACTGTAACACTGCTCTCAATGGACAACAAGAAATATACCCACGGGCCATCAATATGAAAGGAAAACCTCAGAAAACTAAAAACAAATAAAATAAATTTTCTAAGTTTAAACTTTTGGAGTTCTTTTGCATTTGAGCTTTTTTAAGAATGAAATTAATGTACCATGATAGATATTAATAATGACCATTTTTTATTTTAATATAAAAATGCAAAAAAAATTATTTGAAAAAAAATAAGAAAAATTAATTATTGAAAGGTAAATTTTTTAGCAAACTTTCAATATTGAAAGATAAAACTTTTAGCAAACCTTCACTCTTGAAGGATAAAATTTTAAACAAAATCTTTCATGAAGATCAATATAAAATGTCAAAACGTTAAAAAATAAATTGACAAATAGAATAAAAACCAAATTCCAGCACTGCCTGCCGTAGCAATCATTGCTTTCTTATACAGACTGGTTAATAGTCTTCGAAAAAGTTGATATACTTGAAATCGCCGTGGCTACTTCGTTGCACGTCTTAGTCAATGGAAAATTAACTAGCTCACTGTTTAGCATATAATGTTATTGTCACAGTTTTGTAGACAATTGGATCTTAAGCTGTTTAATCTGATGACTTGTAAAATTATAATCAATTTGATCTCAATCAGTTTAATTGGATATCAAGCTGTTTAATCCGATGACCTGTAAAATTAAGAGCTGTCTAACTAGGGAACTTTTTGACTTTTAGGCTAATTTTATGCTGGAATTCGGTGAATTTAATCACCCAAATCTGTAATTTCTATTACTTGTTAGGCAATTTTAACCTCGGAAATGAAATCAGGTGATAGGAAAACCTCCAAACACCCATACTTTGTAAAATCTAGCAGTGTTTTTGAATGTTTTGAAAATTTCTTAAAAATTCATTAGACAACTCGGTAACATTATAATCAATTTGATCTCAATCAATTTAATCCAATAACTTGCAAAGTTGTTGCCATCTGATTAAATGTTGTGCAGCAAAATAGATATTGATTGCCGTCCAACATAAACACCTCCGTTCAGCTTAGCGCAATCTTGACCGTCTATAGTATCTGATCCGACAATTGTAAAGAGACCTCCGTTCAGCTTAGCGCAATCTTGACCGTCTATAGTATCTGATCCGACAATTGTAAAGAAACCTCACGTGTCTGTCGTGATGTTTTGATGCCCACCTCAAATTTTGTATTCAATGATTATTAATGTAAAATAATAAATATTTTAGGATTGCGCTCATTTCCAAGTGTTTGGAGCTGGAGTGTGATTTGGTCGGGGCCAATAGGGTTTGGTGGCCTCCCAAAATGACTTGTTCACTAAGTTAGGCAGCTTAAAAGTTTAGTGCCACACCACTTTATGGAGTTAGTAAGAGGAAGAGGGTTGTTTTTTTTATTATTATAGCTCCTAGTTGTTGTTGATTGATGGGTTGGTGATATGGAGGTGTTGCAATCATTTAAAATTTAAAACTTTTCAATTTTGTTTTAAAATATTATTATTTTATATATTTTTTTAAAAAGTTTTGGTTAAAAATATCATTATTTTAGATATTTTTAAAAGTTTTGTTTAAAAATATTGTTATTTTAGATATTTAAAAAAAATTGTCAAAGGTTTTTTTTTAATGTTAATGTATTAGTATAGTATTGGTTTCATGTACGATAGAAAGGTTAGGTGCTATTTGAAAATATATTACCTTATTGGTGTAGTTTTAATGATGATAGTATGGGACCTCCCCAAGTATGTGTCTTTCTTAGGAGAAGACCCACATCAGTTGATAGGACAAGAAAGTGATAGTTGTCACCTCGAACACCTGATTAACCAAAACATGGGTTGTCATCAACTTCTTTCATCGTAGAGGAATAATGGAATGTTGTGAACATGAAACATGGAAGTACGACCTTTGGAGCTAGCTCATCTTCGACATATGTGATCAGTACAGGGAAACTTGAATCCCTTGTGGGAGAATAATGACGAAAATAGGAAGGTGAAAACGAATCTCTGGGTTTATCTGCTTAACAAAACTCAGATGGAAGATAGAAGGTTTGTAACGAGAGTTGGGTTTCACTACAAAATATTGGCATTCCGCTTAGTGTAACTCTAACTAGAAGTAAGAAAATGAAAAGCACATAGTCTAAGAATATGAAGACTCATAGGTTCTGTAAGGAAGAGGTAGAGGGATGGATTATATGAAGAACAAAGACATCATGGGCAATATGGGCTAGCTAGAGAGGCTTATGCAGGTTTTATGGGCCAACTAGAGAAAATATGGAAAGAACTAGATCCTATCAGGGCCATGTCTTATCAAACTAAGATGATAGAGGCGAAGCATAATCTCTCCTAGCAAGACTAATGGGGTAAAATTCAAAATCAGCTTCGAAACAACTACTCCATCAATTCCCAACTTTGTGGACTTGGAAGCATACGAGGATACAGGTAAGTGCAAGCATCTCGTGGAACCTTCTTCATCCAATGTCAATTGATTGAAATGACTGTATCTATTCTACTATGCAAGAATAGATGTGTCACGGTCTCATTATAGCTTTGGTTTATAAGAAAGACTATGTGTCCTGGTCTTAAAGTAGTTCTCATTTATTCGCAAAAGTATGTAAGTCCTCGTAATCACGATAAATATGAACAATTTATCTTATTTCTTACAAACTATAGCCTTAGGATTTTTGGTTTCTTGTGAGGAAAAAGCCAAGGCTGGCACACAATATTACTACAACACAAGGGCCTGATATTGGATAGTATGCATCTCATGCCCTCAACATCCCTTTTGTTACCATATGTACATTTATCAATAATAGAAGGCTCTAGCTTATTCATATTAAAAAAAATGTTGATGGTATGGGATATTAACCTTTTTGGGAATAAATTATTTAAACTGAAATCATCTTATGGTGTTAGAGTATGAATAAAAACTACTTTTGAAACTATCTTAGGGTGTTTGAGTGAAACCTAAAACTACTTTTGATTATTGTGAGATCTTCTAGAATAAACCATGTTTGGAGAATACATCTTGAGTGAACAATCTACCCATCATTAAGGAATAGTGCTTGAATAACATTGAGGAGTAGAAGAGAGAGGTCTTACTTAGAAAAAGCAAGATCAACTTCTCTCTTCTTCATTTTTTGTTGCAACTATTCAAAAGTTTGAGTCTCTATGAGACAAACCTCCCCATAAAGGTTTAGTATTTTAGAGTGTAGATTTTCATAGTTAATCAAACCCATTGTGATATCTTTTGGAATAAACTATATTGATGGAGAAGATGTTTCAAGTGGACACTCGACCCATCATCAAGGGATAGTTCTTGAACAACATTAAGGAGTAGAAGAGAGATCTTACTTAGAAATAGCAAGTTCGACTTCTCTCTTCTTCCTTTTTTGTCATAGTTGTTCAAAATACAATTTCAACAATTTAACCACATTTTTTTGGTAAAATTTCCAACAAAAGTGACTAAAAATTTCAAATCTTAAAAAGTTTAGCCAACTCCAATGCCTTTTATCTAGCTTTATCTCTAAACATTATCATATCTAAGAAAGTCACAACCATTGTTAACCATGCAAAATTCACATGGGCATATAATTAATAAATACTTTTGTAACTTTAGAGTGACATTTCTTATTAAAATGCAACATAAAAAAACAACATGGTTATAGAAAAATTATTATTATTATTATTATATTATTCACTCTACCTACCTTAAATCATACAATGGAACAATTGCAGTTTCTTCTTTTCCATTCTACCTACAAAAAATCATTCCATGGGAGAAGAACCTTATTCCAAGGCCATGAGAGATGTTTTTTCCAACGTAGTAAAAAGCTGTGATACTGTCTTCAATTTTACGGATCATGTCAGCTGTTTGTCTACTTGGTTTAAGGAAATCCTACATTTCCCACAGAACATACGCCAATATCATTAATGATGCCAATGAGTCTTATTCGAGCAATACATCAATATCGAAAGATATACAATAAATGGGAAATTGACTTATTATTATTGGAGGAAATCAATAGTAACAAACCCATAAGAAATAGACAAAAAAATTATTTCTTTTTTAATTGAGGTTGTGTATTAAGAATCTATCAGCTTAAGCCATGGTTGTAAGATATGCAATGAAAATTGAAAATCTTAACTAATCAATGAAATACCCACCATCATAGATCTATCTTAACTTTGGCTCTATCAAGCGCCAAGAGGGATCAAATATCTTAAGGTGCAAACCCCTTTTAGAGTCCTAAACTTGAGGAAAGGTTACACCACAAGGGACTTGATCCCTCTTGACGCTTGATAGAGCCAAAGTTAAGATGGATCTTAACACCCTCTCACCACCACTATGATTGGCATTAAAAACTTCAATAAAAAATTCCAAGCCAACATAATGATGGCGATAAGTCACTCAATCAAATTCCCCCTATGCATATTTTTCGAGTATATAATTGGTGATTAGTGTTTGTTTAGTTTTCAAGATGGAATAAATCATGGTGCATTGGTAATTTAGACATTGCGGAACAAAATAATGGACTCCACACTCCTCACATTAATTGCAATCACTCTTAGCTCCCTCATCAACATACTGGCCAACAACTTTGGGAAGGATAGGTATGATATATGGAGATGAGAGAAGAATGGGATCTCACATTAATTAGTTTTCCATTCTCGTATGTTTTCTAACAACATTCATGCGCAATGTTTAGTCCATCAAGGACTACAACTGTGTCAGTTTTCTCATAAGTGTTGCAAGCCCGGGGTGGATACTTGCAGAGTTATGTATGCAAAGTGTTGAATAGAGCGACCACATAGTGACCCAGTTTGGGTCCTTGGGCTTGAGAGCCTTCTACTTCTACTTCCCTATTTTCTTGTGGACATTCAACCCCATGCCTATGTTTATATGTTTCTCTATCATGATGATCTTTAGAATCTATTTCTTAGAGATTGGAACAACCCAAGACATGTAAAGGTTAGGGAGAATGCTCAATCATATGGTATTGAAATAGAAATAACAACAATGATTTATAAGTGGAGGAGTTAAACCCCATACTCGAAAGCCTCACAAGCAACATAACACGGCGTAACGATCTATACTCACTAGGTTCATTAAAGCTCTATCTATCATTGTTGTTATTGCTTCCACATTTATCTTTGGTTATTCAACTAACAACCAAGTTTTAGTATTGTAGATCATGAATTCTATGGAGGTGGAATTTGATCGAGGTGGCTCCTAAATCTGATTTGATTATATTGGATAAGATAGATCGGGTCAAAAAGGTGAGTAGGGGGGAAATTGGATCAAATATGAAATATAAGATGAATAATTGACACATGGTGGTTTGACATCAATTGTAGGAAAGGGGCATGTGTCAAGATGCAAGAGGGAAATGACAAGTGATAAAACAATTTAGAGAAATCACTCCCTTAAAAAATGCCCTGGGCATAATCAATATAATTAGGTATGTTCATTTTGATACTTATAATTTCAAATTTATTATAAATGTAAAGTATGAAGCTAACGTATATTTAGATGCATAAGTAAGTCTAAAATCCATTTTTATAACAAGTTGGTTTTTAATGAAAAAAACTACTCATTACTAGATATGCTAATTATTTAAAATAGGACTATACCCCAAAAAAAATCAAAGGACTTTGAGAAAATTGTTTTGTATACATGGAAAATGGGAGTAGCGAGAAATGATAGGATTTCAATTAAAATCAACTAATATGAGATAAAAAGGGGGGCAAGAAAACATATGACCAACAACGCAGAACATGGTTTGAGTAGTGAGATATAGAAAGACAAATGTGTCCAATGGATAGTAAGTCATTGAAAAGTAGAGCATGGTGAGTTAGCTTAAGTGGTCAAGTGTTATGAATTGCAAACTGGAGGTCATGGGGTCAAGTCCACATGCTAACTACCCTTGTGAATATTGTGAGCCTCACTCGATGTGTATTCCATCCGAAAATTAACTAGTTTGATGTGTATTGTGAATATTGTAAATCAACTAATTTGCTGTTCAGCATTTAATGTGATGGTAACAACGCTAATCTAATAATTTGCAAAGTTATAGTCAGTTTGATGTCGAGCAGTTTAATCCAATGACTTACAACGTTGCTGCCATCAAATTAAATGTTGTGCAACAAAATGAATATTGTTAGTTTTTCAACATTTAAGTTAGCATTATGATCTTAGGATCTTTTCACTGAGAGAATAACAAGCACAGCAATAAAACACAATCACATCACAAGAGACAAGAGACACAAAGAGTTTTCCTCAGGGAAACCATAAAGGAGAAAACCCCGCAACTTCCTCTAAGATAGAATCAGCACCAAAATGGTAAAACCAGAAAACAGTAAGATGCACTCCTGACAGCAGTAGTCTTCTTCTTCTGTCTAGTCCCAGTATTTCCATCATCACTAATGCACCACACTTGAGTGAGTGAATGATGTGTGTCACAAGTGATAAATAGAGAGACTCTCACTCTCTATTTATATTCTTCCATTCACTTGAAGTGCACTTAATCACATAGGCTCAACTAACAATTACTTACTCGAGCCTACACCTTAATTAGTGTATAATAACTCAAGTGCCCCGAAACTGTGGGGACTTACACAATGACTTGACAAGACTTGTTTACATTATTAATCCTCCCGGTCGGAACATCGGGGCATGAAAACATGACTCACATACATAATAGAAAACATCCTGGAATAAACATCGGGTTACAATACATAGAAGAATACATTCCGAAGTTACATATACATCAACACTCCCTCTTAACTAGGAAGGTATTCTTTCGACACGATTTTCAGCACTGGTCTTCTTCTCTGTATCAACTGGAACATCTTCGTCTTCAAGTCATCTTCGTCTTCAAGTCTTCTTCGTCTTCAAGTCATATTCATCTTCAAGTCGTCTAGATTTGGATCATCACTCAATCCGGATCATCATAAAACATCATCACAGGATCTAGATCATTACTCGATCTGGATCATCATCACTGGATCTGGATCATCACTCGATCTGGATCATCATCACTGGACTGGATCTGGATCATCACTCGATCTGGATCTGGATCTGGATCATCTCTCGATCTGGATCATCACTGCTGGATTTGGATCATCACTCGATCTGGATCTCTCGGAGTCATCATAACTGGATCTGGATCATAGCTCGATCTGGATCTCCTCTGGTCATCATCATGTGTGTACTATCTTGTCATAGGAAGTTCTACAGAGCCAACCCTTTGTCATGCTGGTTGTAGGCCTAGCCACTAGGTAGGTCTTCGCCCAGCACTTACATCTGACCTGCTCGTCAGAAAGGCACGCCCAGCACTCACATCTGATCATGTAGTAAACTACAATCACATCAGAAAGGCCCAACACTCACATTCACCAGCATGATAGGACATCACATCACTAACATCTGTGAAATGGCTCTGCACTTATATCTGACCTACTCGTCAGAATGGCATCACATCCATCCAGGATGGAACCACATCCGCCATACTGATGAAAGAACCCTGTTCTTTTCACCCAGGCCGGAACCATATCCGCCACATTGATGGAAGACTTTCAGCCAGGCTGGAACCACAACCAACACAATGATGAAAGAACTCTATTCTTTTCACCAAGGTCGGAACCACATCCGCCACACTGAAGAAAGATTTTGTGCACTCACATCTGACCTGGTAGGAACTGAATCCTACACCCTCGTCAGAAAGGCCCCCAGTCCCTGACTGAGCTACCTGGTAACTGACATGGCGCCTCCACTCTCTCGGAGAGTGGCAGTTGCCGTTACATCTGTCCTACTCGACAGAATGGCTAGCACTCACATATGACATGGAAGGAACTTGATCCTTTAGCCATGAACAGAATGGCTCAGCCCTTACATCTTACCTACTCATCAGAATGGCTCTCTCAGTCCCTGACTGAGTGTTCCTAGTAACTGGCCAGGTGCCTCCATTCCCAGAATGGTAGTCAGCACTCATATATGACATGGAAGGAACTGAATCCTCTCACCATGACAGAATGGCTCAGCCCTTACATATGACCTGCTCGTCAGAATGGCTTAGGATCTCTAGCACTCATATCTGACATGGAAGGAACTGAATCCTCTCACCATGACAGAATAGCTCAGCCCTTACATCTGACCTGCTCGTCAGAATGGCTTTGGATCTCATCACTTTCTCTTTTAGGGAACCTCAATTTGGAGAACACCAAGTCTCTCTCTGAAGTACTCAAACTTCAGCCTAGCCAATGGCTTCGTCAATACATCAGCTATCTATTCCTCCGTCACAACATACAGGAGCTTCACTGCTCCTCTCTGCACCATATCCCTGATATAGTGATACTTGATCTCGATATGCTTCGACTTGTCATGAAACATTGGATTCTCTGACAACTTCACACAACTCTGGTTGTTACAATGTATGCAAGTAGCATCCAACTAGAGATCAAATATATCAGACAGTAGCTTCCGCAGCCATACTACCTCACAACTAGCTAAACAAGCTGCGACATACTCTGCTTTAGTTGTGCTCAGTGCCACACAGGATTGTTTCCTGTTAAACCAAGAGATCTCACTTGATCCCATACTGAAGCAACATCCCAAAGTACTCTTCCTATCGATGGCACTGCCTGCCCAATCTGAATCAACATAACCCTCTAGGTTAATCTTTTGATTCGCATCATACTTGAGCCCATAATCAATTGTACCCTTCAGGTACCTCAGAATATGCTTTGCAGCAGTCAAGTGAACACTTCTCGGATCTGTCAAGTACTGGCTCAAGGTGTTCACAGCAAAGCAAATGTCTGGTCTCATGGTCGTCAAGTACATCAATGACCCAATCATCTGACGATACATCGTAGCATCAACCGTCTCTGATGAAGCATCACTCAATAGATTCAGGTTCGATGCCATAGGTCTGGCCATAGCTTTGCAGTCCATCATCCCAAACCTCTTCAGGATCTCTACTGCATACTTCCCTTATCCAAGGAAGATCCCATCTGTACTCTGCCACACCTCCATGCCTAGAACAATAGTGCATCGACACATAACAGGAGCATCACTGGTCTTCTGTCTTCAACCTTGAAGCAAAGGTTGGAATCTGCTTTACTCTCAGTAAATCCTAGAGTCATCAGTAATCTGCCCATCTTGTCGTACCATGTCGAACCTCAATATATTCTGTAGTCACTCCCTCTAAAGCGGAGCATCATACTCCCTCTGTCTTCTGTGCTCTATGCACTGAAAACATTCTATACTAGAGTGACAAGTAGCTTCCTATGCTACTAATATTCTATGTGACCATCTAGTGTATAGACTTGCATCTTCAACCTTGTAGCAAAGGTTAAGACCTTCATCAGGCTCATCATGTATGTGTTTAAACTCTCACTAGCTGCAAATGTCTCTTCGTAGTGTAGGCCTTCTTTTCATGAGAAGCCTCATGCTACGAATCTTGCATTGTATCCCACGATGTTTCCATCTACTGCATGATGGAACTATGAACTTTTCTTCAGGTCTCGATACTGCGCTTTGACATCATTCTTCTTGAACTGGTCTTCCCTTTCTTCTTGGTGGCTGGAAGGTTCTACATCAATGATGTCACTGCACTCGTCATATTATTCTTTGTCTTTGAACTGTCGTCACTTGTTCTTCGAAACAAGTTTTGATTCTTCTTTGCTTGTAGGTGATTATGTATGCGATATTTCCTACAAGTCAAATGCATTCATATGGTTAGAAACATTTCATAAGGAATATTCATACTGGCAAGTTATTATGCATAAATATGTGATCATTCAACTACTTTAGCCAATACAACATTCATCCATATCTCACTGAAACTTTCTAGATGCCTTCCATCTCTACTAGGACAACATTGAGATTGTGCACTAATCCAATATGTCAGCAAAGATGTTTCATTCTAGATAAGTAGCAATGGAGAGTTGTATAGCACCATGAGCTACTTACCCATCACATGCATATTAGTAGTATACTATCATTAATGCAAACATCTTATCATGCATAATACATCAACTGAATATAAACAAATGCATAACAAAACAATATCATGAAATGACAATTGAATACTTATCTTTATTTGTTTCGAGGGTAGACTCCTTCTTGAGCCTTCAGCTTCATCATCTTCTTCATTCATAATCGCATCGTTTCTTATCCAAATGCTAAGGTGGATAAGAGGTTCTTCAAGAGTTGATTTCTTCATATTCCTCATTGCTTGAGGGATCTTCTTTGGATGGTGAGAGCCGGATCTTCAAATTCCCCCGTCTTATCTTCTCTTCTTATGGGTAGAGCTTCTTCTTCTTCCCAAAGTTTGCTGAAAGTAATCACTTCCTTCTGGAACACATTCCTTGAATGAATGAATTCC